>PVJI01006887.1:0-77128 GCA_004026765.1 Micronycteris hirsuta | reverse complement strand
AGGAAAGAAGGGGGGAAATGGGGCAACTGTAACAGCATAATCAATAAAATATAGTTAAAAAATAATGAGTGGAAGAATTAGGCTTAACTATCGGGTCATTAGACATTGTAGTCATATTTATAATTACTAATAGTATTTTGCCAGAATGTTTCTGTTTTCTAAAAAAGAAAAAAAAAAGATTTTCATCAGAGACATATAGGAAGGAACTGAATTGTCCAGCATCAGGGTGAGAACTGGGAGGTAGCTTACACCCAGACAGAGTTGCTGGCAGAGGCCATTGTTCCTTGTCTAAGCCCTCCCCCAAAAGAGCCACAGAGCCTGCAGGTGCCATATCCATCAACCTGGCTAGTACTGTTCGCCCACCCCTGAGGTCCCCTGAGGCTCCGCACCACCCAACTTACAGCTGTTAACAGTAGCTTTTCCCTTTGAATGGCTGGTCTTGGCTCAAGCTTCATAAATTCCTAAATCCTTTCAAACAAGTAATAATTGGCCTCCATGAACCCCCAGTCTCCCTACCTCTTCTAAGTGGTCCCAGGCAAAGCACTGGCTGCAGCCAGCCTAGATTCACAGCTTGGCTTGGCCTGGGAATCTCCAAGTCCAGCACAAGTAGCAGCCATCTCAGATTGATTGCTTTGTAGCTCAGGCAGGGTGGCCCTGGGCAGAACACAGGTTGGGGCTGACCTTGGCATGCACCATCTGGAAAACCTCAGGACCTGTGTACCCAGTGGACAGCTACAGACAATGTCAGAACACCACCACCCTGCCCCAGCTCAGCTGATCATCCACGGAAGGCAGAGAGTGGTGGTCAGTGGTCACAGCCAATCCTTATAGCTGACTGGCCTGGGTAAATCCCTCACATTGACCTACCTACAGCCACCAAAGCTCAACTACAAGAGGAGGGTGTACTCAGCCCACACAAAGGGCACACCTTAAGTACCCAGCTTGGGGATAGGGGAGTCTGTGCCACTGTACCCTACAGGACACTTACTACATTAGGCCACACTACCAAGACATAGACTCAAACACAGGAAGGCTTCCAAGATGAAGAGACAAAGAAATATGGCTCAAATGAAAAAAGAAATCAAAACTCCAGAAAAAGAACTAAGCCAAATGGAGATAAGAAATATGTCAGATGCAGAATCCAAAACACTAGTTATAAGGATGCTGAAGGAATTTACTGAGGACCTCAACAGCATAAAAGAGATCCATTTAGAAATGAAGCATACACTAATTGAAATAAAGAACAATTTACAGGGAAACAACAGTGGAGTGAATGAAGCTGAGAATTACATCAATGATTCAGAATATAAGGAAGCAAAAAAAAAAAAAAAACCAACCAACTAGAACAAGAAGAAGAAAAAAGAATCCCCAAAACCAAGGATAGTGTAAGCAGCCTCTGGGATAACTTCAAGGAGTTCAACATTCACATCATAGGGTTCCCAAAAGGAGAAGAGAATGAGAAAGAAATTGTAAATCTATTTGAAAGAATAATGAAACACCGTGGCTGGAGTGGCTCAGTGGATTGAGTGCCAATCTGCGAACCAAAGGGTCGCTGGTTTGATTCCCAGTGTAGGGTACATGCCTGGGTTGTGGGCCTGGTCCCTGGTAGGGGGCACACGAGATGCAACCACGCATTGATGTTTCTCTCCCTGTCTTTCTACCTCCCTTGCCTGCTCTAAAAAATAAAAATAAAATTTAAATCTTTAAAAAAAAGAGAGAAGATAGTGAAAGAAAACTTCCCCAATTTGGTGAAGGGAATAGACATGCAAGTCCAAGAAGCATAGAGAGTCCCAAACAAGATGGGTGCAAAGAGGCCCACTCCAAGATACATAATTAAAATGCCAAAGATTAAAGATAGAGAATCTTAAAAGTAGTAAGAGAAAAGCAGTGAGTTACCTACAAAGGAATTCCCATAAGACTATCAGGTGATTTCTCAAAAGAAACTTTGCAGGCAAGAAGGGATTGGCAAGAATAATTCAGGTCATGAAAAGCAGGGACCTACAGCCAAGATCGCTCTACCCAGCAAAGCTATCATTTAGAATCAAAGAGCAGATAAAGAGCTTCCTAGACAAGAAAAAGCTAAAGGAGTTCATCATCACCAAACCGTTATTATGTGAAGTGTTAAAGGGACTTATTTAAGAAAAAGAAGATCAAAACTATGACCAATAAAATGGCAATAAATACATACCTGTCAACAATTGAATCTAAAAAGCAAACTAAGCAAACGAGAAGAGAGACAGAATCATGGATATGGAGAGTGTTTTGATGGTTGCAGATGGGAGGGGGTTGTGGGGAATGGGTGAAGAGGTGAGGGGATTAAGAAGTACAATAGTTAGTTACTAGTAGCCACGGAGATGTAAAGTATAATATAGGAAATGGAGTAGCCAAAGAACTTATACGAATGGCCTATGGACATGAAAAATGGTGTGAGGATTACCTCAGGGTTTGGGGGGCACTGGGTTGAAGGGGGCAAGGGCAGAAAAATCAAGGCAACTATAATAGCATAATCAATAAAATATAATAAGAAAATTATAAATGTACTTATCCACTTACTGTTCAATTTAATTAACTTATTCATAAGTCATTACCACAATATGAAATTATTATTGCTTTATAATATATTTTAATATCTTCTTTTTTCCAGAGTTAGCTTAGATGATAGACTTTAAATGGTCCCTGTTATGAATAAATTTCATCTTGTTTATTTCAACCTGTGAAAAGATTTTTGAATCTTAATTCTGAAATGAACTGTTTGCTACTCTATCTTTTTATATAATCATTTTAATTACCATGCCTATAGATATTAATCTAATATAAAATTTTCAACAAAAAAGGCTAGAAAGAGAGACCTGTAGCATTGTGGTAGAGCCTTACTATTTTAAATATGGTCTGTGAATGAACCATACGTGGAGCTTGTTATAAATGCTGACTGAATCTCAGGGCCCAAGCCAGACTTATTAACTCAAAATCTTCCTTTTAACAAGATCCCCCAAGTGCCGCACATGGAGACTTTGGGAGCAGGGTGTAACAGAGATTTCCCTCTAGGATAGTCATCCTCAGTCTTCACTGTATATTACATTCTCCTGGGGGAGCTTTGAAAAAGTGCTGAGGATTGGGATGCACCCCTCGAGGTTGATTTAATTGGTCTAGGGTTGGGACCCTTTCCACCGATATTTTTAAAAACACTTAATTGCAGCCAGAATTGAGAAACAGTGCTCTAGAATTACAGCTTACCATTGTTAGGGTCCTGATCCTTAAACACCAGGAAAGATGCCTTTATCATCTATTTGATGGGATGTCACTAGGAAAAAACTATAACCCAAAAGTGTTATCTATTGCAAAATGCATTACCAGAACTTCTTAGCTGTTGTACCTGCCTGGCTTGGCTTTTTCTCTCACCATCTCTTTGGTTTCCTAGATAAGTGGCTCTTATTTCTGATAACTTAATCACCTGTTCATCTTTCTGTTCTAACACGCAATAGAAGTTTCTGGTTTGTCTGCTTACTCTAATAAGGAGCCACATATTGGTTCCTGCCTGTGTTTCTGCCCTATTCCTGTTCATGAACCTGATATAGTTTGATTCCTACCTACTGGTTCCAGCTTTGGTTTAAGAGATTTTAATTCCTTGTAAATTAAAATTCCATACTCATAAATAGCTATCACAATGCTCAGCTCATCTGCCTGTTCAGCCATAGTGATTAGTGAAGGCAGGCTGTAGAATTTCCCACATATACCAACCCAGTAACCTTAGCAAAAGAGGAAAGGGAATTTATTTTTAATGACATTCTGAATGAACACATGTTGGCTTCTAACGATCACTGTGTACTTCCATAAATGCTCCAAAGCCATTGTTTAATGAACTTATATATAGCGTGCTGCTGGATATCAGAGTCAAACTTTCTATCATGTAATTATTGGAATATATATTATTAAAATTTCGGTAAGTCATCAGTTTTTAGTTTTCCAGAAACCTGCCCCTTATTTCTCAGAACCTCTCGTACGTTATTTCTCAGCAATTGCTAACACTGACTCTGCTTCAATGGGCAAATTCTTTCAGCATCTAAAGGTATAATTCTCAGAAGTCCTGGAGTGTTGAACTCTGCTGAAGTGAGTGAGAAGTCCTTATTTCTTCACCTATCGCGGGCCGCTGGTCCACCTTTAGGTTTGTTTATTTAACATACGTGAATGAAGCACCATGATGTACTGAACTTGACTTGGACACAATTGAATAATCAAGGAGTTTACTCTCCACTGGAGGTGGTGGCGATATGTCCGTGCCCAACTAATTCACAGAGCCTTGCGTGAACAAAATGGACTGAATGGGCAGATAAAATTCTGTGTGTGAAAGTAGGTAGCCTTAACGCTCTAAATTTCTAGTACAATACTAATGGATTTTCAGATTTTAAAGCTTGTCCCAGGGGGTGTGGATAATATTCAGTTTTATCTTGGAGGGGCTAAAGACTAGTTTCCAAGTAGTATTTTGATTTCTTCCAGTTTGAAAATATTCTTTTTGCTTGGAAGATGGAAGCAATATAGTAGCCCCACCCTCTTTTTTTTTTTTTTCAGCTACTGAAATCATACCATTTCCTCAAGCAGTAGGCCTATTTCTTTTTTGAAGTATGTCTTCCCACAAACTCCTAAAGAGAGTCTGTAAAGATAAAGAAAAATTTATGTAAAAATAGAGATTTACGATTCTAGGCAGAGTGCTAAAGGCAGATGGCTCAACAAATATTTATCGTAAGTCACTTATATTTTATTATCTGCCTCAAAATTTGTCTTTTCCAACTTCAAAATAGCGGTGGTTGGGGGGGGGGGGCGGAATTAATAATGATGACTGAATACTAACGCTTACTTCGCGCCCGGTGCTTATTTTACTTGATCCTCACAACCACCCTCTGAGGGAGGCACTCTCCTTAACTCCCTTTACAGACCAGGAAACAGGCGCAGGATCAGGAAAGGGACACGCACGTTGTTCGTCTGTAGCTCTAAGTGCCGGACAGGATTCAAACCCAAGCCCGCCTGACTTCGGAGCGCCAAGCAAACTGCTCTCTTTTCCTCTCTCGTCCGCTCTGCTACCCACTGGGTGCAGCTTGCCTTCCTGCCTTCCTTCAAACTGTCAGTGGGATGGTGAAGGCTCAGACCGGAAATGATGCCTACTAAAATAAAACACGGTGCTTTCCTTCTGGGACAGCATATATAAACAAAACAAACAAAAAAGGTGGGGGATGGTCCTACTGTAGCCCTTCTGCTCTATTCTTCGTGAAGGTTCCTGGACTCAGTGGTGCCCCTACGGCCCATTTGAATATGTGCTTTCTTTTCTTCCTTTGGCACTCCTGCGCAAACCTGAAACAGCAGAGATATGGACATATTTCCCCTCCCAAATAGTTGACCTGATATTACATTTTCAGATTTTGAACTCAACACCTGATTATAGCCCATGTTTCAGAATTGTGTAGAGAGAATAATGGAGGAGGGAGAATAAGAATATGTTTTTCTCCAATAACTTAAACATTCACTATCTCATTTTTTTCTAATAAAAATTAAAGAAAACACACATATCTTTACTTCACTATAAATTACAATAAATGACCTTACTACTTCAGTATTGGCTCAGTTACTGATTACAATCAACTTTAATAGAATGTTGAGATTACATTACTGTTTTCCTGTAGGTTACTGGTTTTTAACTGCTAGAAGGGAAAAAAACAGTAAAATACATAGAATGCACTCACAGCAATCTGAAATTCAGACTATAATTTCTTTCAACAGCAAAAAAGGTAACTAAGTACTTCTTAGCTGTTTAGAAGTTTCGTTGTCTATAACCGCATTTAGTATTTGGGGTCTATTTTGTTTGAATGTTGTTTGGAATCAATTGCATAAATTAAATGCTCCAGATTATTTGAAAAATTGTGAAATAGGATAAATTTTTAAATGAATACATTATGCCTGTTTCTGTGGTATCTTTCTACATTTTCTATATTTCAAAGGAAGCGATTTTCAACCATTTTCATCTCACAGCACACATAAACTGATTACTAAACTTTGGCAGCACACCAAAAATATCTTTTTTGCCAATCCGACAAAAAAATAGGTATAATTTTTATTCACTCACACTGGTCAGCTATTGTGCTGGCTGTAGTCATTTTTTGGCTTGACAATCTAAAGGAAAAGGGATCAGTGCCCCTGGCTAAATGGTCGGGTTTAGCATGTTTTACTTCTTGCAGCACACAGGTTGAAAATCGCTGTTCTAGGGCGTTGTACCCTTCTGCTGTTCACCAAACTGCCTACTCTCTCCACCGCAGATTCACTAGCCTGCCAATTGCCCTTTCTTTCCCTTTCTGCAGTGAGTTCCTATCTCCTACAAGTCTTAAACAGGTTGGTAAGTGATAAGTAATCCAAACTAACATATTAGTGGCTAACAGCTGCCGTGGCAATTTGGGGAAGAGGTTGGGGATAGGCCTCTCCCTGTGGCTTTCAAATCACCTGGGCAACAGATTAGCTTATTTCCAAGAACAGTCTTTTTCCTTATCGAATTAATTGACAACTACTGACAAGTACTGACATTGAAAAGACTCTCTTGTTTAAATATAAAATAGTTCTTTATTAAGGGGGCTATTGATTAGATTTAATTGTGTCTCCAAGGTGGAAATTTTTTAAATATATTTTATTGATTGCATCATTACAGTTGTCCCATTTTTTCCTCCCCTTTATTCCCCTCTGCCTTGTACCCTGGAAATTTTCTTTTTTTAATATCCAGAGTTAAAGTGAGAATTAGGAGACTAACTCCAAAATCATATATCAGAAACTTGTCTTTGGACTTCTGGTCAAGACAGTGGTGTAACCAGACATGGCTCGCCTCTTAGCAACCATATCAAAACTACAACTAAAATATAGAATGACCATCACTTAGAACCATCAGAAATCGAGTTGAGTGGAAGTCTGACAACTATGGAATTAAAGAAACCGCATCCATCCAGCCTGGTAGGAAGGGTGCAGAGGCAGAATGGGCTGGACTCTCACCCAAGTAAGGTGGAGGAAAATCCAGGAGGGGCATCTCAGGAGTGAGGAGTCCCAGCCCCGCACCAGTCCCCCGAGGCCAGAGTTCCAGTGTCAGGAAGATAAGTGCCGCCAGCAACTGGCTGCAAAAATCAGTGGGAATTGAGTCGGTGGAACACACTGCTGGAGCTCCAAGTAATGCCTCCTAAATAACCTACACACAGACTTAATCAGACTCCCTCTGAGCTCCACACCAGGGTAGCAGCTTGAAAGGCACCAGTGGCATAAATAGAAGAACTGAAGTGTCTGACATCAAGGCAAGCAGAAGCCGTTGCCCCTTTTCTAAACCCTACTTGAAAAGAGCCAGCAAGCTAGTGCCATATCTGAGCCTCTATCAACCTGCCTAACCCTGTTTGACCCACCTTGGAGATCCCCAGAGACTCTGCCCCATCCAATTTATGTGCCCACCCAAGCCGCTTTTCTATCTGAATGGCTGGACTTGACTCATGCTTCACAACTTCCTAAATCCTCTCAAACAAGCAAGAGCTGGCCTCGGTGAGCCCCAGGCCTGGCACTAGCAGCAGTCAGCCCAAATTCACAGCTTGGCTTCACCTGAAAATCTGCAAGCCAAGCACAAGTAGCAGCCATCTCAGATTGCTTTATAGCCCAAGCAGGGTAGCCCCAGGGGAAACACAGGAAGGGGCTGACCTTGGCACGAACCACTCAGGAAACCCCAGGGCCAGTGCACACAGTGGACAGCTACAGACCACGTTGGAGCACCACCACCCTGCCCCTGCATAGCTGATCATCCACAGAAGGCAGAGGGTGGTGGTCAGTGGTCACAGCCAATCCTTGTAGCTGACTGGCCTGGGTAAATCCCTCCCATTGACCTGCCTACAATAATCAAGGCTCAACTACAGGAGGAGGGTGTACTCAGCTCACACGAAGGACTCACGTCAAGCACCCAGCTTGGGTAATAGGGGAGGCTGTGCCACTGTACCCTATAGGACACCTACTACATTAGGCCACACTACCAAGACACAGAGTTAAAGCAGCTCTACCTAAGACATAGAAACAAACACAGGGAGGCTGCCAAAACAAGGAGACACAGAAACATGGCCCAAATGAAAGAGCAGATCAAAACTCCAGAAAAAGAGCAAAATGAAATGGAGATAAGCAATCAGATGCAGAGTTCAAAACACTGGTTATAAGGATGTTCAAGGAACTTAGTAAGGACCTCAGCAGCATTAAAAAGATCCAGTCAGGCCCTGGCTGGTGTAGCTCAGTGAAGTGAGTGAGGGCTGGGAACCAAAGGGTCGCAGGTTTGATTCCCAGTCAGGGCACATGCCTGGGACGCAGGCCAGGTCCCCAGTGGGGGCCACGTGAAAGGCAACCACACACTGATGTTTCTCTCCTTCTCTTTCTCCCTTCCTTCCCCTCTCTCTCAAAATAAATAAATAAAATCTTAAAAAAAAAAAAGATCCAGTCAGAAGTGAAGCATACACTAACTGAAATAAAGAACAACAGGGAAACAACAGTAGAGTGGATGAAGCTGAGATTCAAATCAATGATTAGGAACATAAAAAAGCAAAAAACAACCAACAGAACACAAGAAGAAAAAGAATCCAAAAGCGAGGATAGTGTAAGCAGCCTCTGGGACAACGTCAAACGTCCCAACATTTGCATCATAGGGGTACCAGAAGGAGAAGGGAAAGAACGAGAAATTGGAAATCTATTTGAAAACATAATGAAAGAAAACTCCCCTAATTTGGTGAAGGAAATAGACATGTAAGTCCAGGAAGCACAGAGAGTCCCAAACAAGACGGATGCAAAGAGGCCCACTCCAAGACACATCGTAATTGAAATACCAAAGTTTAAAGATAAAGAGACAATCTTAAAAGCAGCAAGAGAAAAGCAGTTACTTACCTACAGGGGAATTCCTATAAGATTTATCAAAAGAATCTTTGGAGGCTAGAAGAAATTGGCAAGAATAATTCAAAGTCATGAAAAGCAGGGACTTACAGCCAAATTTCTCTATCCAGCAAAGCAAAGCTATCATTTAGAATCAAAGGACAGATAAAGAGCTTCCCAGACAAGAAAAAAACTAAAGGAGTTCATCATCACCAAACCATTATTATGTGAAGTGTTAAAGGGGCTTATTTAAGAAAAAGAAGATCAAAACTATGAACAATAAAATGGCAATGAATACATACCTGTCAACAATTGAATCTAAAAAACAGACTAAGCAAACAAGAACAGAGACAGAATCATGATACAGAGAGTGTTTTGATGTTGAAGATGGGATGGTGGTATGAGGGGGAAGGGTGAAGCAGTGAGGGGATTAAGAAGTACAGAAAGGTAGTCACAGAATAGCCATGAAGATGTAAAGTACAGTATAGGACATGGAGAAGCCGAAGGACTTACACGCCTTACCTATGGACACAAACAATGGTGGGGTATTGCCTGAGGGAGTAGGGTGTGCTGGTTGGAGGAGGGTAAAGAGGGAATAATTAGGAAAACTGTAATAACATAATCAATAAAATATAATTTTAAAAAAGAACCATCTTTTTCCTAGCTTTGTTGCTATGCATTCTTAAGTTAATCATATATAAAATAGGAATAAAATTTGGTAATATTTCATGGGAACATCGTGGAAGTTAATGATTATTCATTACATTATAAACATAAATATAGACTAACTAAATAATAGTTATATTTAAAATCATAATCTGGTTTTCTACAACACTATCATTTATAAAATTACACAAGAATAAATATAGCATTACAAATTTATAATTTAAAAAGCATGTGAAATATTCATTCATATAAATATTCAATCAGGGTGGATAAAACTCTAAAAGTGTTAAAGACTCAAAATGAACTTGCTATAAATTTAATTTATGTGTGTGTGAACATTTTTCCTAATTAGCAAGTCAGAATAAAATAAGAAAACTACTGGCACTTTACATCAGTGCTAATTATAGGTTCTAAAGCAATACTGCTGATTGATATAAACTGAGTTATAATTTTCAGTTTCATGCACAATATATAACCCAAGTACTGTTTCGTTTGCAGATCTCATGGGTTCTATTTTTAAACTACAGTACCTAATTTGGGTTTCCTCCTAAGTGCTTAGAATTGGGGGAAAATTGGCATAGCTGTGAAAGCAAAATCGTTTTTCAGCAATTACGTTGAAAAGTCCTTGTATATGTTTACCATCATCCAGATAGTTTAATTTTAACTACTTTTGCGGGCAGTTTGCGTCATAGGTATTTCTTTCAGTTAGAAAAAAATTTTGGATCTTCACATAAGCATGATTAAATATTGTACATCATTTTAATAAACATGATATTTACTCATATCTTTTCCTTGTATGAATGGTGAATCATAAGTTTTTGACTAATCAGTATCTATAGATTTAAATGTGCAGGCAGTGGTGTTGCTTTTTCATTATTGCATAAATTGTAAAAATTAAGTTGAACCTAGGTTTTCAGAATTTAATAAATCAGAGATAAAACTCAGAGGCAATTTGTGAACTCTGCTTACTCTTTCTGATCCATTTTAAGTAGATTTTTCTGTTTACCTGTAAATTCTTCAGACTTTTGCTATATAATAATCATTCAGTTATTTGACTTGGATTTATTGGTGATTTTACAGACTTAGCACCTGGCTAAATGACATTTGAGTGTAATGATCCTATTTTCTAAACCAAAGAAACAGGACACATGTGCTGACAAATGTATCTTTGGTGACGGTGTTTCTGAGTCATAGAAACGAGGACTATCCCGAACAGTCTGAACACAGTGTTGCCAAATACAAGTTCCTTGAAAAATAAAGACATCCTATAAAACAATAATAAAAAGTGATTTATTGAATATCTGCTACGTGTCAGGCAATTTATATATCAAATACCTAATTTTTACAGCATCCCCACAAGACAAGCGCTGTGTTTCCGTCTGAGACTCAACAGAGGCTGAGGGTTAGGGGTGCGAGTAGGTGGTGGTGATAGAATTTGTCCAAGACCAAAGCGCTGGCCTGTGCCAGAGCCGGGTCTCAAACTCAGAGCTGATCTAACACCAAAGCCTGTGACGTCCTGCTCTCTCTTCACAGACAGGTGGCTGTGGTTACGAAGGGCAGGAGGGGATTCCGGAGTCAGACAGGTCGGGGTTGCTATTGGCCGTGTCATCTCTACCACATGGTAGTTGTATGACTTTGAGCAAGTCAATCTAATTTTAATTTTTTCAAGAGTAAAATGGGTTTAATAATACCTACCTCAGGGTATGGCAAGGATTGAATTTGTGATAATGAATGTCTAACACTTAACACCGTGCCTGTATATAGTAAGCATTCAATAAACCCCGTCTGTAATTTTTATATTTTATAGTAGCAGTTCAAAAATGACATTAATATGTACTAGTAAAAATGCTGTTGCTGGTGAAAATATTTATTACATAAATCCTCCAATCTCATGTAATTCTCTATTTTCAGATTTAGTAATTTATTAATTTCTGAACAGTATTCCATTTTTTATGATCCTGCTCTTTAAATTCCCTCTTTCAAATATTTATTTATTATTTTACTGTCTATGGTAAATCTAGATGCAGCATGAATAGAACAGAATTAACAAATATTCATTAAACATCTATATTCCAGGAACTGTTTTAGGAGCTGGGTACTAATGGTGAGCAAAAACAGTCTAAAACAATGGTTTTAAAGGTTTTAAAGTTGAAAGTGACATAATTATGTTTTATTGAAAAGAAAAATGAAAACCCACTGGCTCTCACTGTTGTGGCTCAGTGGTTGGGTGTCATCCCACAGACCAAAACGTTGCCAGTTCAATTCCCGGTCAGGGCGTATGCCTGCATTGCAGCCAGGTCCCCCGTTGAGGGCATGCAAGAGGCAACTGATGTCTCTACGATCAATTAACATTTGACAAAAGAGTAAAAATAGTCTCTTCAATAAATGGTGTTGGGAGAACTGAACTGGTACCTGCAAAAAAATGAAACTAGACCACCAACTTACACCACACCCCAGAATAAATTCAAAATGGATGAAAGACTTAAATATAAGTGATACCATAAAAGGCCTAGTGTAAAACATAGGCAGTACAATTTCAGATATCCCACATAGCAATATTTTTTGCCAATATATCTTCTAGGCTAATGGAAATGAAGAAAAAATTGAAATCGGGATTACATTAAATTAAAAGGCTTCTGCATGGCTAAAGAAACTATCATCAAAGTGAAAAGGGAACCAACTGTATGGGAGAACATATTTGCCAATGAGACATCAGACAAGGATTTAATCTCCAAAATGTATAAAGAACTTACATGACTCAATACCAGAAAGAAAAGCAATCCAGTTAAAAAGTAGGCGAAGGACCTGAATAGACACTTCTCCAAGGAGGACATACACATAGACATATGAAAGATGCTCAACATCACCAGCCATCAGGAGATGCAAACTAAAACTTCAATGAAATATCACCTCACACCTGTCAGAATGGCCATCATTAATAAATCAGCAAACAACAAATGCTGAAGAGGATGTGGAGAAAAGGGAACCCTAGTGCACTGTTGGTGGGAGCGCAGACTGCTGCAGCCACTGTGAAAAACAGTATGGGATTTCCTCAAAAAACTAAAAATGGAACTGCCTTTTGACCCCACAATTCTACTGGTGGGATTAAACCCCAAGAATGCCAAATCACTGATTCAAAGAACCTATGCACGTCAATGTTCATAGCAGCACTATTTACAATAGCCAAGTGCTGGAAATGGCTTAAACGCCCATCGGTAGATGTGTGGATCAAAAAACTGTGATACATTTACACAATGGAATACTACGCAGTAGAAAGAAAGAGGAAACTCCTACCTTTTGCAACAGCATGGATGGAACTGGAGACTATTATGCTAAATAAAATAAGTCAGTCAGTGAAAGACAAAAACCATATATGATCTCACTTATAAGATGAATGTAGTGAACAAAATAAACTAATAAGCAAAACAGAACCAGAGACATGGAAACATGGAACAGACTGACAGTGGCCAGAGGAGAGGGCAGAGGGGAATAATTGTGGACAGAAGGAGAAGCGACTAGTCAAAGATCAGGCATGAATGACCCGTGGACATGGACAAGGGTGTGGGGTTCGACTGTGGGAGCAGGGGGGTGGGCTGGGCAGAGTAGGGCAAAAGAGGAAAAATTGGGACAACTGTAATAGAATCACAATTTTAAAAATTAAAGGTGGAAACAATTTTAAAAGAAAAAGGAGGCAGCTGATTGATGTTTCTAGTGATGTTTCTCTTTCTTTCTCCCTCCCTAACCCTCTCTGTAAAAATAAATAAATAAAATCTTTGATTTAAAAAAGTCACTAGCATGGAGAGCTGCTGGAGAGAAGAGTAAATACAAACAGATGAAGAAGCTATGGTACTATTGAATGTAAGAGATGATTGGTTTGGATTTGGATGGCAATAGTGATGATGGTAGAAAAATTAAACTGACTTATGTGAAGTCTAAAAGAAAAAAGAGGACTTTTACGGAGTGGATAAGAGGAATTAAGAGAGAATGGAGTGGTTTACCATGAAATGCAGTCATGTTTTAGAGAAGAAGTGATTTGCAGGCTCATTGTATTAACAACCGCCACAACAATAAAACAAAACAAATCCTCTTAAAATATAGCTGAAGATTAAGTTCTATTAAGAAAGATGAAATATCTTAGCTAAAAATAATTGACTATAAAAAGCATTAGTAAAAATTTGAATGATTTCTAATTTTGGTGGCAGCCATGATATGACATGTTTGTGTGACTTACAAAATTTGAAATGATATTTTGGATGCATTTTAGAACGTGTGTGTGTAGATTGCGGTTGCACCGCTGATAACGACGCATTACTTCTGAATGTACTTCATTCCAGAGTGGCATACACCTTTACAGACATTAAAATCCACACCTCTGGCAGTCAGTAGGTAATTAACCTCTGTGACCTACCCACTTGATAGACGGATCAGTTCCTAGTTAATATGCTGTCTTACATATTTAAAATAAAATCTAAATAATAATGGCACAAGCCACAGGAAAATTTGAAGTAATCATGAAAACTCCTAAATTTAAAATAGAGCTCCTTTAGAAAGATGTATAATTTTATGCTTGAACTAGTTCTAGGTAGAACTAAAATATTAAAAATTAATTCATTTTTCAGCCCCGGAATATTTTTGAGGCCCAATGTGCATCAGATATATGCTAGAGGTGGTTATACAAACAATACATAAGATATGGCAGGATGGGCACCTGTCCCTGAGGAACTAGCTGTCTAGTGAGAGAAACCATAAAGGAAGCAAATAATTGTAATACAAAGTAACAAGCGCTATAAGGCATGTGTCTATAAAAAGTGCTATTTTAGTAATAGGCTGTTTACAATAACCAAGGCTGTTTCTAGCACTTGGCTATTGTAAATTGTGCTGCTATGAACATTGGGGTGCATAGGTTCTTTTGAAGTGGTGTTTCAGGGCTCTTAGGGTATAGTCCCAGCAGTGGAATTGCCAGGTCAAAAGGCAGTTCCATTTTTAGTTTTTTGAGGAAATCCCATACTGTTTTCCACAGTGGTTGCAGCAGTCTGCATTCCCACCAATAGTGCACTAGGGTTCCCTTTTCTCCACAACCTCGCCAGCATTTGTTGTTTGTTGATTTGTTTATGATGGTCATTCTGACCAGTATGAAGTGGTATCTCATTGTGATTTTAATTTGCATTTCTCTGATGGCTAGTGATGCTGAGTATCCTTTCATATGTCTCTGGGCCCTCAGTATGTCCTCCTTGGAGAAGTGTCTGTTCAGGTCCTTTGCCCATTTTTTTGTTGGATTATTTGTCTTCCTGGTGTGGATTCGTGTAAGTTCTTTATATATTTTGGAGATCAAACCTTTGTCCATGGTATCTTTGGCAAATATATTTTCCCATACAGTGTATTCTCTTTTCATTTTGCAGATGCTTTCTTTACCTGTGCAGAAGCTTTTTAATTTGATGTAGTCCCATTTGTTTATTCTTTCCTTTATATCCCTTGCTCTAGGGGACATACTGGTGAAATATATTGCTGTGTGGAGGATCTGAAATTTTCCTGCCTATGCTCTCCTCTTGGGCTTTTATGATGTCACAACTTATATTTAAGACTTTTATCCATTTTTAGTTTATTTTTGTGTATGGTATAAGTTGGTGGTCAAGTTTCATTTTTTTGCTTGTAGCTGTCCAGGTTTCCCAACACCATTTGTTGAAGAGGCTATTTTCACTGCATTTGATGCTCCTGCCCCCTTTGTCAAATATTAATTGGCCATAGAGACATGGCTTTATTTCTGGGCTCTCTATTCTGTTCCATTGATCTATGTGTCTGTTCTTATGCCAGTATCAGACTGTTTTGTTTACAGTGGTCTTGTAATATAGTTTGATATCGGGTATTGTGATCCCTCCTATTTTGTTCTTCTTTCTCAAAATTGTTCAGGCTATTCGGGGTCATTTATGGTTCTATAAAAAGTTTTGAAATGTTTGTTCTTTATCTGTGAAATATGTCATCGGTGTTTTAATAGGGATTGCGTTGAATCTATAAATTGCTTTGAGTAGTATGGACATTCTGATGATGTTAATTCTTCTAATCCATGAACATGGTACACATTTCCATTTCTTTGTGTCCTCCTTAATTTCTTTCTTTGGTGTTGTGTAGTTTTCTGAGTACAGGTCTTTTACCTCCTTGGTCAGGTCTATTCCTAGGTACTTTGTTTTTCTTGTTGCTATAGCAAATGGGATTTTTTTCCCCCTGATTTCTGATTCTGATATTTTGTTGTTGGTGTACAAAAATGCCTTTGATTTCTGAATATTAACTTTGTATCCCGCTGTTTTGCCAAATTCACTTATTAGGTTGAGGGTTGTTGTTTTTTTTGTGTGTGTGTGTGGAATCTATAGGGTTTTCTATGTACCCTATCATGTCATCTGCAAACAATGACAGTTGTACTTCCTCCTTTCCAATGTGGATGACTTTTATTTCTTTTTCTTGTCTGATTGCTGTGTCTAGGATACTATGTTGTCTTCCAATACTATGTGTCTTCCAATACTATGTTGAATAGAAGTGGTGAAAGCAAACACCCTTGCATTGTTCCTGATCTTAGTAGGAAAGTTTTTAGTTTTTGCCCATTGAGTATGATGTTGGCAGTAGGTTTCTCGTATATGGCCTTTATTATGTTGAGGAATGCTCCCTCTACTCCCACTTTGCCATGTGTTTTTATCATAAATGGGTGCTGTACCTTATCAAATGTTTTTTTCCACATCTATTGATGTGATCGTGTAATTTTTGTCATTCCTTTTGTTTATGTGATGTATTATGTTTATTGATTTGTGAATATTGTACCATCCTTGCATCCCTGGGATGCATCCCACTTGACCATGGTGTATGATATTTTTATACACTTAAGGTTATTATTGATAGGTACTTATTCATTGCCACTTTTCCCCTTTGTACCTGTGTTACTCTCTCTCACTCTTCTTTCTTCATCTTCTTAAAGCAGTCCGTATAGCGTATCTTGCAATGCTGGTTTGGTGGAGGTGTATTCTTTTAGCTTTCTTTTGTCTGGGAAACTCCTTATTTCACCTTCAATTTGAAATGAGAGCTTTGCTGGGTAGAACAGTCTTGGTTGCAGGCCTTTGCTCTTCATTACTTGGACTATTTCTTGCCATTCCCTCCTGGCTTGTAGTGTTTCCGTTGAGAAGTCAGCTGCTAGCTCTATTGGGGCTCCCTTGTATGTTATTTCTTTTTTCTCCCTTGCTGCCTTTAAGCTTCTCTCTTTGTCTTTGAATTTTGCCATTTTAATTATAATGTGTCTTGGAGAGGGCCTCTTTGGGTTCACTTTGATTGGGACTCTCTCTGCTTCCTGGGCTTGTGTGACTTTTTCTTTCATCAAATTGGGTTAGTTTTCCATCATTACTTTTTCAAACAGGTTTTCTATCCCTTGCCCTTCTTCTTTTCCTTCTGGTATCCCTATTATATGAATATTATTATGTTTTATGTTTCCTGCAATCCCTTTAATCCCTCTTTGTTCTTTGTGGGCCATTTTTCCTTGTCTTGCTCTTTCTGGGATATTTTTTCTACCTTGTCCTCCAGCTCACTGATTCAATCCTCTGCTTCATCTAGCCTGCTTTTGATTCCTTCTACTGTGTCCTTCAATTCAGAAATTTTATTCATTTCCTCCTGGCTCTTGTTGATAGTTTCTATGTCTGTTTTCATGCTCATGTAGTTTACAGTGAGTTCCTTGTAGCTTCCATGTAGTTTTTTGTAGTTCTGTCTGAGCTCATTGAGCTTTCTTATAACCATTGTTTTGAACTCAGTATCTGATAGTTCACTTGTTAAATTTCATTTAGCCTTCTTTCAAGGGATTCCTCTTTTCCTTTTGATTGGGGATTGTTTCTTTGGCTTTCCATTTTGGAGGAAACTCTTCTTACTTGCTTCTGCTTCTTAAATTGATCTGTTTTGACTCCCTGTCTTTATGGCATAAACTTCTATGGTAGGAGAACTGTGGGATTCAGTGGTGCAGTCTCCTTGATCTCCTGAACTTGATATTTTTGGGATGCCTTTTATGCCATTTATGGCAGCTCTCTGGATGTAATTGGGCTTTGATTGTTGTTGGGTCATTCTTTGGTGGGTCCTTCCCTCTAGTTGCTTGACTGAGGATCAGTACATCTACCACGTCTTGTGTGCTGTTGTGCAGTTGCTGCCAGAACAAAACCACCAAGCCCAGGAAACAAACCTACACTCACAAAAATAACTCCCACCCACAATCCCACCATCAACAGCAAATGAACCAGTATTAATAAGGGTGTAAAGAGATTAAGACTATCATAAGAAAGGAGAGCGAATATGAGATGATGTACTGAAAGAAAAATGATTTTGAGAGGGTAGAGGGAGGAGCAACAATAAGAGCAGGGAATCTGAGCAATGCGAAGACAGAAAGTAAAATTTACTCCATAAATAAAAAAGGGAATGAAGAAGGTGGAATGGAATAAGAGAAGGGAAGCATATAGTATAAGGTTTAAACAGAAATTTAAAGAAAAGAAAGTGTGAGAAAAATAACAAGGACAAAAGTAAGTAAATAAAAAAATAGGAGCCCAAATAGAGAGGAAGATCCACTATAGCACTATCAACAACAAATGAGCTAAAATTAATATAGGTGGGATGGGAAAAAGGGAGGGGGAAGAAAAGCTTAAGAGAGGAAAGGGAAGTGACTTTGAGATGATGGAGAAGGAATACTAAGAGTGAGGAATGAAAACCAGGCTAAGATAGGGAAAAATTAAAATTTGAGATAAAAAGAAAAAGAAGGGCAGGATGAAAGAGAATAAAAAGAAAATAACAGGCCAAGACAGGACAAAATTAGACTTTGAGACCAAAAAAAAAAAAAAGAGCAGGAGAGGGGAACAGTAAAATTTGAGATCTGAAATACAAAATTAGTGAAGATCTAGAGATAAAATTGAAAAAATGCGAAAACAGCTACCCTATTCACAACCAATGAACAAAGATTGCTAAAGGTGGAAAGAGAGTGTGGGTATTTCAAGAGCAGGAAAAAGAATGAGATGACCATTGACAAGAAAATTGGTTTTGAGAGGCTGGATGAGGGAGAAATAATGAGTGCGGAATGGAAACAAGTTATAGCAAGAGAGAAAACAAAATTTAAAATGAAAATAAGAGGAAAGAAGATGATAAAATGGGGTAAGAGAAGGTTGGGGCAAAAATATGTGAATTGAAATAAACTATAGTAGAAAATCTAGTGACTTAATATGCACAAACTTGAAGGACAAGAAATGAATGTTAAAAAGCTGTGCAGGAAAGAAAATACTGCAAATCATGGAGAAGATTACAATGGATTTCATCTTGGTAGCATCTAGTATTTACCACTGTTTTTTCTTTCTGGATCCACCTCTAGTAATGTCAGCTGGTGACCCTGTCTGAACTTTGGCAGCCTGTTCCGAGACTACCAGGGATCTACTGTCTGTGGCAGACTCCTTCCGTTATTAATCTAGTCACTTTGCACTCAGCAGTCAGGTTTAAGCACCACAGGGAAGGGCAGAATCTCTCCTGGAGTCTAGGCTATTGTTTCCTTTCAGGCTGCAGCTGCTGCTCAGAGGGGAGTGGTTGGCCTGAGCAAGGTGGCTGCTTCAGTCTGTGAGATGACTCAGCACTAGGATCCCAGCAGCTAGTCTCTCAGTTCCCTCCCCAAAGCCTCCATCCCCAGTCTCTCCTCAGGCATCTCTAGCCCATTCTACCCCTACGTTTGCCAGAGCCCAGGGTAAGTGGCTGAAGATGAAATTTTATGCACTGGCCCTTTAAACAACTCTCTGTGTCTCCAGCCATTCATCTCTGGCAGAGAGAAACCCTACTGCTTATCGCCTCTGGATGTTATCTGTACTTTTCGGGCTCCAGTTCTCTAGGCTGGGGATTCCAGCTTAGGGTTTAAACTTTGGACTTCTCAAGGGGGTCCAACAGGCCACTTAAATATCCCTCTGGCACTCCAGCTGCCACCTGTGGACGCCCAGCCAGCCCTCTTGCATCTCCACTGCACTCCCTACTAGTCACGTTGCGCTGAAGCTGATTCTTCTGTCTGTCCATGGTTATAAGTCTTCTCTGTCAGTATTGTTGAGTTGTTTGTTCTAGATGATTTCTCCACAATTTAGTTGTAATTCCAGATTGGTCCTGGGAGGAGGTTAGTATAACTTCCACTCACTCCTCCGCCATCTTGGATCTGAGAATTCTTTATATATTAAATTTACGTAATTCCTTTGGTGGTGGATATTAGTTTGCAAATATTTTCTCCTCATCCATAGCTTGTCTTTTCATCCCCTTAGCAGGGTCTTGGGTGTTGTGATCATGATTTTTGGTGACCAGACAAGAACTCTCTGCCTAGCCCTAGTTCCCAAAGATTTTTCTTCTTCTAAAAATTTACAGTTTTTAATGTTTTATATTTAAGGCTGTGATCCATTTGGAGTTAATTTATTAGGATTTATTAGGATTTAAGGCTGTGATCCATTTAGAGTTAAAGTATTAGGTTTGAGGTTTACTTATTTATTTTTGCCTATAGCTATCCAATTACTCTAGCACCATTTATTGAAAAGGCTACCCTTTCTCCATTATTTGCTTTTTCACCCTTGTCAATGATCATTTGCACAAACTGTTTGGAATTATATGTGGCTCTGTTCCATTGATCTATGTGTCTACTTCTCTTTAATCTTTTTTATTTTTTATAAATTTATGGTATGTTTTTGTTTGTGGTAATCTAAGGTTCATTTCATTACTTTTTTTCAAAGATGTTCTTGCTGCCCTGGCTGGATTGCTCTGTTCAATCCCCCGCAGGGCACGCATGGAATGCAACCAATCAATATTTCTCTCACATCAATGCCTCTCTATTTCTCTCCCTCCCTCCAACTTCTTCTCTCTCTAAAATAAATAAACATATTCTCAGGTGAGGATTAAAAAAAATGTCCTTGCTCTGGTGAGCCAGTATAGCCTAGTGGTGAAGACAAGTGGCTCTACCACTCCGGTACTTATGTGACCTTGGGCAAACAAACTAGAGTCATTAAGTTCGTATTTTCTCATATAAGACTGAAGTTGTGAGGACTAAATGATTTAAAGTGCCATAATAGTTGACATATAGTAAATGTATTTATTCAGTTGTCTAATGTTGTAATAAACAACCCCCAAATTTCCTACTTGTAAGAAATAAACTTACTTCCTGCTCATGCTAACAGGCCAGTGTGGGTGTTCCTGAATGGGCAGCTCCCTGGAGCATTTCTCTTCTAAACTGTGGTTCAGGGACCTAGGGTACTTCCATCTTGTGTTTCTGCCATCTCCAGGTCTTTGGAATATTTTCATTTAGTTGACGGGAAAAGAGAAGGGGACGTAGAGAAATGCTTGAGAGCTTTCCCCCTCCTGCTTTACAAGTGGCACTTTCTCCCTTATTATATTGGCCAGAATTCAGTCACATGAGCCCAACCAACTACAAGAAAGGCTGGGGAATGTGTTCTGTGTACCCAGAAGGAAAAGAAAGTACGTGCAAACATACATAGCAGCAGTCTCTGCCTGGGCAAATACTTAGTAGTGTTAGGGCCTAGAAAAGTGAGAAGTGTTTCTAAAGAACAGGCAAGTGACATGAGAAAGGAATGATGAGAGCAGCAGACACACACAGATGTAGCGGACGTGTTTCAAGCCGAAGAGATATCAAGTGCAATGGCCTCAGTCTGGGCTCTTTTTGAATGGGATCTTCCTTCCCCTGTATTTTCCAAATGGTTCCTACTACTGTCACAGGAAAGTTATCTTGTAACTGAACGTCTTTCTGAGCCTCTCTTGTCAGTAGTAATAGTTTTTTTTAGTTAACTCTTACTTTTCTAGTTAGATCATCTACACACAATTATAAATTTCTCTAATATTTTAATATCATGCTTCTTATTTCTTTTTCCTGTTTTACTAGCTAGCTTCCCGAACAGATATGAATAATGGCAATAGTGAGGATTTAAAAAATGTATTGATTGATTTTTGAGAGAGAGAGAAACATCAATTTGTTTTTCCGCTTATTGATGCTGCTTGTCTGTGCCCTGACCTGAGATGGAACCTGCAACTTTAGCGTGTTGGGCCAGTGCTCTAATCAACTGAACTACCTGGCTAGGGCAGGATTTTTTTTATTGTTTCCAGTTTTTGTGGAAATGTAATTAAAGTTTTAAAAAATATTTTTAGGCCTGGCTGGTGTAGCTCAATGGATTGAGCGCGGGCTAGGAACCAGAGGGTCCCGGTTCGATTCCCAGTCGGGGCACATGCCTGGGTTGCAGGCCAGGTCCCCAGTGAGGGCCATGTGAGAGGCAACCATACATTGCTCTTTCTCCCTCCCTTCTCCTCTCTCTAAAAATAAATAAATAAAATCTTTAAAAAAAATTTTTTTAATATTTTTAATCCTTACATGAGGAGATATTTATTGATCTTAGAGAGAGAGGAAGGGAGAGAGAGAAACCTCAACGTGACAGAAAAACATCTATTAGTTGACCCCTGTAAGCACCCCAACAGGGCATGGAACCCACAACCCAGGTATGTGCCCTGACTGAGAATCAAACCCACAACCTTTTGGTGTGCAGAACGATGCTCCAACCAACTGAGCCACCCACCAGGGCTATAATTAAAGTTTTAATGTGTGTTAGAAATTCACTGTTTATGCTTTCTGTGTCTTTATTTTCACTTTTTTTTTTTTTTTTACAAACCAAAATCTAAGTGAATTTTATCAAATTCTCTTTTGTTCCCTCTCAAAGCAATCTTGGATTTTTACTCTTTTGATTCATTAATGTATTGAAGTTTATTTGTTGATCTAATGTTGAACCATCTCCACAGTCTCAAAATAAGCCCTTGTTGGT
Source organism: Micronycteris hirsuta (assembly GCA_004026765.1). Classification (NCBI taxonomy): domain Eukaryota; kingdom Metazoa; phylum Chordata; class Mammalia; order Chiroptera; family Phyllostomidae; genus Micronycteris; species Micronycteris hirsuta. The sequence continues at coordinate 54,719 of PVJI01006887.1, read as the reverse complement.
GCAGGTGTGTTATTCTGTAAATATATTACTGGATTTGACACTAACACCATATTTGGGATTTTTTTTTTTTGCATTGGTTTTCAGAAATGATATTACTCTGGGGTTTTCTTTTTCTGTGTGCCATGTGCCATAGATTTTGTTCTCAGGTTATGCTAACTTAAAATGAATAATGAAACTTCCATGGCATTCTGTTTTCTAGAATACACTAGATATTATTGATTATAATGCATGAATGCCTTAAAGTTTTGATAGATATGTACATAGAAACATTTATAAGCCTAGAATCTACCTAGGCTCTGTATAGGTAGTACATTCTCCACAGATTAGGAAACTTTATTTCCCAAGGTTTTATGTGCCAGAGGGAAATTTAAAAACCCAGTCTTAACAAAGGCATTTGCCTTGAGCAATAGCATATTGTTTCTCTAGCACATTTAATTACCCTTAACTATTGTAGGGATGCCTGGCAAGTAAGGGATTAATTCTTTGCTTATTTGAAGGAACAGAATTTACCAAAACCTTCAATAGTCTGACAAGAGGGGAAATGAAACTCTGCTATATTTGTGAGTTTCCCATATATGATCACCCAGTGGTTAGCTGTCCCTCCTTTCCCAGCCCCCACTGCAGCTTTACTTTTAGCCTGTGGGACCAGTCAGGCTTACAGTCTCTTTCAAAAGTATTTTCTGGTTATGAGACCAGTGGTCTTCTGCTACCAAAAGCCACTAGAACCTGACTGGAGTCCAGGCTTTGAGCTACTGTCTTCTCTCTCCTGAGGCCTTGGAGGGAATGTGATAGAATAGGGTTCATCTGGCCTCCCTGTTCTTGTAGACAACACAGAATTTACACATTAAACTTTGAAACAAAGATAAATTTCTCTAAAGCCCATTGATAAATAACATTTTCCCTATACTTGCTGGTCCCAAGCTCAGTCCATAGAAATAATGACTCCATGTTACGCAGAGCAACTGTTGATCTGTCCTTGCTTTGTTCAAGAAGCCCAATGGCAAATGGAAGAGCCATGATGGCTGTCCTTTGTCCCTGTTCTACCTAACAAAATTTATTCCACTTATCTGAAACCATTTAATATGAAAATCTTTTAAAATGTAAAGAGGACATCACCAATGAAAAATCTAAATGGCAAATAACATATAAAAAGATATGCAAATTTAAGCTACAGTGAGATATTACCATGTAACCACCAGAATGGCTAAAAAAAAGACATTATCAAGTATTAGTGAGAATATGCAAATCACTGGAATTTATATAATGCTGCCGGTGGGAGTGCCAATTTATATAACCACTTTGGAAGACAATTCATATCTTTAATGCTAAAAGTATGCATATTCTATGACCCAACAATTCCACTCCTTCTTACACACTCACATGTCCAACAGACATGGACAAGGTTATTCATAGATAAAACTGTAAACAACCCGGCGTTCATCAACAGAAGAATGGATAAATTATGGTGAATGCACACAGTAGAATACCACATAGCAACAAAAATGAATAAACTACAGCTATGTGTAACAACATGGATGAATCTCATCCATGAATAAATATTGGGGTTCAGGCTACCTTCTCTTTCTTTCCCTGGGTAGTGGGGTTTTTTAAAAATATTTATTTATTTTTAGGCAGAGGGGAAGGGAGAGAAACATCAATGTGCGGTTGCCTCTTATGCGCCCCCTACTGGGGACCTGGCCTGCAACCCAGGCATGTGCCCTGACAGGGAATCAAACTGGCGACCCTTTGGTTTGCAGGTCAGCACTCAATCCACTGAGCCTCACCAGTCAGGGCTGGGTAGTGGTTTTTTATGGTAATTCATTGAGCTGTATGTTTATTTTGTGCACTGTTCTATGTATTTCGCAATGGGAAGGGTTGAAATATATGTGTGTATACATAGTATACACATTCTCAGATTCCTAAATAGTATATTGAACACAACTTTATCTTTTCTCAGTGATTTAGAAGCACTATAATAAACATTGTTATTACTGAACTGGAACACACTTGATTTATGTGGGACATAAACATTTTGTCCTCATGTTAAATGACTCCAAATCTGTGCTTTTAAAATCCTTATATCTGCTTCTGAGTGTGTATCGTGGCAATTCTGAGTCACCTTCTGAGTGGTTGAAATTATATCTGACTTTCATACTAGCTTGTAGTTTATTTATTTTCCAGTAAAATGCATGACCCAACGAACATGAATGTGTCATCTTATTTGTATTAGAAAAGTCTTAAGACATGAAAAGAAATCCTCTAGATGATTTCAAGAAAATATTACCCAAACTTCTGACTTACTCAACATCTCATTGTAAAGACAGTATTCACAGGAGAAGGTCCCCATTCTTTCTTCTTAAAGATACTCATGGACATAGACACACCATTTTTTTAAAGCCAAGATAAGGTGACTTCTCCTCAGTCAGGGCAGGAGTTTACAGGAGTGGCCAGCATGGCTAATGTTGTGGAGAAATTGAGAGGCATGAGGACTGCACACAAGCTTGGGAAGGAAAACAAGGTAGCAAAGGGTTAGAAAGAATGAGTGCTGTGGAATTCGGAGAATGGAATGGAGCAAGAAAAAGGAATGGAAATAGGACAGTAGAGGCATTTTTCAGGGTGAGACTGGTGTATATTTAATGTAGTTGGATGGAATTGGAAGAGGCAATAATTAACGAAGCCATATTTCAAAGGAGATCTCTGATAAAGACAATCTAAGTAGAAGGGTTAATCTTAGGAAAGTAAATTTTACTTTATTTGTGTAGCTAGGTGGCAGAGGAGTTGTCAGCTAATAAATATAAGCACCAAGAGTGCAAGGATCTCCTGTTTTCTTCTCTGATGTAGCCCAACTCCAGAACAGTGAGTGTCTGGCATAGAGAAGGCACTCAGAAACATCTGTTGAATGAATAGACTTTGACAGCTAATCAATCTAAATTTGGATCTCAGCTCTTCCATTTGCATACTGTGGGAACTTGGACAATTTCTTTATCCTACTAAAGCTCAGCTTTATTACCTATAAAACAGGAATAATAATATAGAATATATTTCTGTACATGTCCATTATTACTTTTTAAAAAGTTTTTATTTATTGACTTGAGAGAGAGAGAGAAAGATCAATTTATTGTTCTACTTACTTATGTATTCATTGGTTGATTCTTGTATGTGCCCTGACTGGGGATCAAACTTGAAACCTTGGTGTATCAGGATGACGCTCCTAACCAACTGAGCTCCTTGGCCAGGGCCATTATAGCTTTCTCATACTTCAATATTAAGCTTAGTATTTGACAAAATGCTCTATGCAGTTGCTTTCTAAATGATTTTTAATTGAATTTTTATACTTAATTGTAAAGAATAAACTTGCACTACTGTAAATCACAATATCCTTAAATACTTTTCAGAAGATTTCTGGTTGTAGGTACTTAATTTTATAATAATAGTTTAAAACACTTTATTTTTTTTAAGATTTTATTTATTTTTAGAGAGAGGAGAAGGGAGGGAAAAAGAGAAGGAGAGAAACAGCAGTGTATGGTTGCCTCTCACATGGCCCTCACTGGGGACCTGGCCCGCAACCCAGGCATGTGCCCTGACTGGAAATTGAACCGACGACCCTTTGGTTCCTAGCCCACACTCAATCCATTGAGCTATACCAGCCAGGGCTAAAACACTTTATTTTTATAAAATTACAAAAACAACTCTTTCTAAAAGTTGGTTATAAAAATTAATTTGTTTTTAAGTATTTCATTCCTGACCCTTAGATTCAAATAGTTTGCCTCACATTCTGGCATTTTCTCTAACTTCATCAATAATCAAAAAGGTAGCTATAGTGGAACAGGTCTAAAAGGTAGCTTTTTAGGACAGAAGGAGAAATATAGGTGTATATGTAGAATACAGAGGGGAAGGCACTGTCAGCCTTCCTTCTAGAAAGTTCTAAAATATAAAGTAAATAACTTTTATAAAGTAAAATTGATTGTATCTAAATTAATAATGAACAAAATTAGTATTCTTATAATGCTTTCTAAGTTTAAAATTTGACTGCTCATTTCTCTTGCTAACACCTACATTCATTGCTTAGAGATTGTCCAAGACTCTTTTTTACAGCCTTAAATGAGTATAATTGCTATTATAGACACCAGAGAAATCCCATCACGTGACAACTCTAAGTTCATTTATAAGCTTAACTCATTGGACACAGATAAAGGCAAAGTAGTATTACATTATTTATTATTTCTCAGAAGTCAGCATCCCAAATCTCACAACAATATCTTGATTAGTCATAACTGAAAACATTTTATAATATGAGTTGTCATGTGATTTCTGTGCTACAGTAACTCACATTGTGGTGAGTGACACAAACAAACCGTCCTACTGAAAATTCAAACCTCTTTCAAGATTACATACAGTTATCAAGTTTATACTAGTTAGTAGCACAGAAAATGAGTGGTAAGATGGTAGCTCTGAGGGAATCAAAGTGAAGGAAAAAGGTTTTTTAAGGACAAGGCAGGCTTGCACACGTTCCTGGGTAGGCCGAAAGAAAAGAACTGCAGTGATGAGCTACTGAGAAGGAGGTCTTGGGGTAAGGTCCTGGAGGGCGAAAGAAAGGTGATCAAACGCACAGATAGACCCTGGAAAAGGAGAGGACAATAGGGAAGGAAAACAGCGTGGGGCGAGAATAAAAGAAATTTGGATTAAGAACAGAAGTCATATTGAATGGCCCAGATATTGTAAATAAATTTGGAGGCAAAGTGAATGTTGAGAGCAAGATAAGGCTAAGAATGGAATATCAGGTTGGGGGCTTGAGAAAAATGAAAAGATGCTTAGAAAACCTGTGTGAGGATGTTCAATAGAATGTCAACTTAAGATGACCTAAATTGGAGTTCAGCATGTCCATGAAGGGCCTACGACTAGAGAGCATGTTTTTGTAGTATCTTGCAATGATCGACCAGGAAGAAGCAATAGAGAAAGCAAATGGTAGGGGTTACTTATGGTGGAACAGAGAATTATTCTGGAGTGCTGTTGAATGCTGGTGAGTGTCTTGGGCATCCTGGTGCTTGAATAATGGAAAGAACATCAAGGGATTTATTTCTTTAGCAAATGTTAGTTACTTACTGTATACCCATCAACTTCAGTAGCTTTTATTATCTTTTTTCTGGAAACAGTTCCCTAATTTATAGCCTCAATCCTGATTTCTCTTTTGATTTCAGAGCCATCTTCCAATTGCCCTGTAGGACATCTTGGCTTTGATGTTCTATATCTAAAACGGAATGCTTCATCTTTCTCCCAAACCTATCTCTATACCTGATTACCCCATTTCTGTTAATGATGTTATTAGCTTTCTAGTCTCCCAGGTCTGAAACTTTTGAGTCATGTCCGCCATTCCCTCTTCTTAATGTGTCATCAAGTTCTGTCACTAAATACAGGTGTACCTTGGAGATATTGTGGGTTCAGTTCCAGACCATCGTAATAAAGCAAGTATCACAATAAAATAAGTTGTGATCTTTTTGCTAGTGGAGCACCTTGCCTTCAGTTTGTAAAAAAAAATGCAACATCAGTGAAGCGCAATAAAGTGAGGTGCGATACAACGTGGTGTGCCTGTATTTCCACTGAAATATTTCTGTGGCTTTTCTTCCTTGCCATTGCCAAGGCGATACAGGCTGTGGTTATTCCTTGCCTGTATTTCTCTGCCTTCTCAACTGGTTTCCCTGCCCCCAGGCTCTACCCAATCCAGTCAGTCTTACATACCACACCCAGATGAATCTTTATAGAATGTCAGTTTGATGAGTCATTCCTCATCTCAAAAATCTTGAAGGAGCTGTGATAGAGTCTCTAAGGAAACAGAAAGACCCTAGAGGAGCTCACATTCCAGTGAGAATGGGTGCAGTTATCGAGAGAGAGAAGGCAAGGCTGATTTAGAGGAGTGACCAGAGAAGAGAATGGACGAGGAAGAAAGCTGGGAGACCCCAAGGTTTAGGGAAGAGGTTGTGGAGAGAGAGGTGATGCCCAGCAGACTCAGGACAGTTTGGAGGGGCAGGAGGAGAACAGGGGAGAGTCTACCACAGAGGTTGAGGTAGGAGAGGGCGTCAAGGAGCAGAGTGAATAAGGTGGACTCTTCCCTGGTGACAGTCTATTGGATTTGGCAATTAGGGAGACAGAATCAAGAGCATTTTTAGGGGAGCATTAGGTAGCCGAGGTGGCTAAGAAAGGACTGGGAGCCAAAAAGGTCCAATTAAGGGCTCTTATGGAGGCGGGACACTGTGACCAGGTAGGCTGAGTAGGAGCTGACTACAGCAGTGAGGGATAGGGTAGGAGAGTTTTTAAGGGTGTGTAGCAGACCCCCAGGAAGGTGGGTCACCCTGCTGATCAGCCCAAGGTGTCTTGTGTATAGGTGTCTATAATGTCCTCTGACCAGGGACGGCTGATTTGGGGACAGAAAGTCCCAGAAATTTATAGGCCTTGCCTCTGGGAAAAGCTGGAGGGACAGGGGAGGGGCAGTGAGGATTCAGCCAGTTTCCAGCAGGATGCTGGAGGCTATGCCTCAGTTGCTTCTGGGAATAGGGCATCTCGAGGTCAGGTATTTAGCCAGTGACGCAAACCTTCTTTGTTCCAGCGTACTCGGTGACTTAGATCCTCCAGGTCCCAGTACATTCTAACAGGGAGTACAGGGAGGCTATAGAGGTATTAGAAATAAAGAAGTAGAAACAAGGAACGTAGGTTTCCTTTTTTACTCTTGGTTGAGAAAAAAGAACCTGCTGAAGAGAGATGTACTTAATTTTTACCCCCCCAGTGAAAGAGACTTGCACTAGATTACAGCCCAAGGGCAGAGATCTGTGGTGAAGGGGAGCTTGAAACTAGAGGGATGTTGACTGATGGAGCAAGATCCCTAAGAAGGTCTGAGGAGACAGACTCTAATGAGAGAAAAGTCTTTGTCTGTTTGTAATCATTTCTTAATACATACATGCTGATATTGATTGTATATATATTTTGGTTGTGTGGGTTAAGGTAATGATGCATTATGAAGTGATTAGATGAGTTTTTGCAACTTGAAGGGTAGCAGCAGGATAAAGCATTACAAAAAATTCTAGAAGTAGGAGTTCCGATTAACCTCAGGTTGAAAGAGCAAAATCATTCCCTGAGGTTCAAAGGTATCTTTTACTATTGCCATGAAAATAAGATGAGGATTAAAAATATTTTCTGACTGGCAACTGGACGCATTGGTTTTTTATTGCTGTTCTAACAAATTACCACAAATGTAGCAGTAGGTCAGAAGTCCAACACAGGTCTCACTGGACAAAAATAAAGGTGTACGCAGGACTATGTTCTTTTCTGGAGGCTTCTGGGAGAGAATCCTTTCCCTTGCCTCTTTCAGCTTGTTACCAGAGATCAATATGTTCCTTCATTTCTTCATTCCAACTCAGCAACCCCTCATATTTCTCTAACTTTTCTTCAGTTAATCCCATCTATCTCTAACCTCGGCCAAGCAAGGTTCTCCACTTTTAAGGATTTTACTGATTAGATTGGGCCCACTGAGGATAATCTAGGCAAACCTCCCTATCACAAGGTCCTTACCCTTATCACATCCGCAAGTTTCTTTTGCCATTTAAGGTTAACAGGTTCTGAGAATTAGACTGTAGACATCTTTGAGGTCTATTATTCTGCCTACCACACTGGAACTCGGGGTGAGGTCTTTATTTTAAGAGGTAAGTTTGAAATGGGAAAAAGAAAGATGTCTACTATTGGGAAATTTGGCTTTTGCACTTGAAATGGGCAAGATGCTTGTTCTGGTAGGTAAACTGGTTCCTAGATGTCAGGTATGTGGTATCTAGATGCTATGAAGTTATTGAGAAACAGTTTACTGGTAGCTTAGAGATAAATTAATCTCTTTTTTGATTAAAAAGATAACATTTTAGTTGTGCTAAGAAAATAAGAGATGAGTATTTTGAACTAAACATTTAAACTAGAGAAATTAGGGTATTAGCATGACTCCTGGTTTCTAAGTATGATGATAGCAACAGAAATAAAAGAGGAAAACCCTAACTCTTTTATTTTATAGGCACCTGTAGCATTAGAACATGCTTCACTAAGGACTCTTACATTAGAATTTCGCAACAATATGTTCAGTACTGGGTTCTGAGTTTTAACTATCTCAATTCTATGTCTTCATCCATAACTGCCTAGTAGTCTATGGATGCATGCATTGCAATATGATGCCAGTTATTGGTATCACAATTGGTAATACCACAGAGCTAACTGGTAAAAAAAGATATGGTCCTAATTATAATTTCATAAATTGGATATTATAAATATTATTTAAATATGATAAGAGCCCTAGCTGGTGTAGCTCAGTGGATTGAGCGTGGGCTGTGAACCAAGGGGTCACTGGTTTGATTCCCAATCAGGGCACATGCCTGGGTTGCAGGCCAGGTCCCCAGTGGGGACAACATGGGAGTCAACCACACACTGACGTTTTTCTCCCTCTCTTCCCTTCTGTCTAAAAATGAATAAATAAATAAAATCTTTAAAAAAAATGATAAGAAACATGAAATTACATAGTCTTTTTTAAAAACAGGGTTTGAGTGCCTACTATGTTCCAGGCATGGTAGTAAATATTTTTTAAAGATTTAAAGGATTGTGTAGTAATATTTAAAATGGTATCTGATAGTAGGTTATAGCCTGAACCATAAAGGGAAAGTAAAAGAGGAACAAAATATATTCCATTTTTTACTCCTGTGTAAATAAAATTGAGTCAATAAGTGAGATGGCAAATATTAGTGCAACTTTTCTCTGATAGCTATTTTACTACACATAAACTAAAACTTAAAAATTAGTTTTGAAGTTGATAAAAATAAGAAAAAGAGCCCTGTAATTCACATTTTAAAACCTACTTGTTCTTTATACAACTTATTTTTTAAAACAATAATAAATCTATTTAGCTGAACGTTAGTAGGATTTGTTCTGTAAACTGGTATATAACTAGTCATTAGCATAAGCAATCTGGAGAGTTTTTTGGAAATGTGTAATCTAAATTCTATTTCCATGTTAAAATGACAGTAACCATTCGACTCTATCTATTTCACTGTAATCAAATTAAATTTGTATTTTATTTTATTTTTTACTATTTTATTTATTTATTTTAAGAGAGAGGGGAAGGGAAAGAGAAAGAGAAGGAGAGAAATATCAATGTGTGGTTGCCTCTCATACACCCCCTACTGGGAACCTGGCCTGCAACCCAGGCATGTGCCCTGACTGAGAATCGAACTGGCGACCCTTTGGTTCGCAGGCTGGCGCTCAATCCACTGAGCCACACCAGCCAAGGCAAATTTGTGTGTTTTTTTAGATTTTTATTTATTTATTTATTTTCAGAGAGAGGAGAAGGGAGGGAGAAAGAGCAATGTATGGTTACCTCTCACATGGCCCTCATCAGGGAGCTGGCCTGCAACCCAGGCATGTGCCCTGACTGGGAATCGAACCGGGACCCTCTGGTTCCCAGCCCGCGCTCAATCCACTGAGCTACACCAGCCGGGCTAAATTTGTGTTTTATATATCTATCTAACCACTTGTCTATCCAACAAATATGTATTGAATTCCTATCCTTGGAAAGGCACTATGCTACATCCCTTAAAATATTTAACACGGACATATTTACTTTGCATTTGCAGTTCTAAACTTATTCCCAGTTGTGAAAGACTCCATTACTTCAGCTATCTGTCCTGACTTGCCTCTCCACCATCTAATCTCTGTATCTTAAGAATTTTCATTCATCTTTCCACAATGGAAAACCTCCTTTTCTTCCCTGTTCCCAGGCAGCTGTGCTCCCAGAGACGACCAGTGTGTTACTTTCCTGTATTAGCCTTTCAGATGCATTTATGTATCAAGCAAATATGCATATATTAAACCCCATACATATTTTTCTGCATTTTGCTTTTTTTTTAAACTTCCTCATTCTTTCTTATGTCTTCATACTATTCCATTGCATGGACATATCATAATCTATTTAATTATGGACATTTCCATTAATTTTAATATTACACTGTTCCAAAGTAAACAGTCTTCTATTAAAAAATTTGTGGGATATCTTCCTAGAGATTGAACTTCTGTGTACACTTATAATTTGGGATAAATATTGCCAATTTTCCCCTTACAGAGTTTGTGCCTGTTTCCCCGAACTTAGGCAAGTGATTTGTGCAAATCTGAAGGATGAAAAATGTTATCTCAATGTAGTTTTTTTTTTAAGAGATTTTTTTTTAAAGATTTTATTTATTTATTTTCAGAGAGAGGAGAAGTGAGGGAGAAAGAGCAATGTATGGTTGCCTCTCACATGGCCCTCATTGGGGACCTGGCCCGCAACCCAGGCATGTGCCCTGACTGGGAATCGAACCGGGACCCTCTGGTTCCCAGCCCGCGCTCAATCCACTGAGCTACACCAGCCGGGCTCAATGTAGTTTTAACTTGTATTTCTCTTAGTATGAGTGATGATAAGAATCTTTTTTACATATTTTAAAAGCCATTTGTATTTCCTTTTCTTTTTCTCTTCGGTTACCATGATTTATGGTTACTTATATAATAGGGAAATAGGAAATTATTTGTACATTAGGGAAATTAGCCCTTTGTTCATGAGTTGCAAATAATTTTTTCCCAGTTTGATATTTGTCTTCCAAGTTTGTGGTAACTTTTATTATGTAGAAATTTTTATTTTATAGAATTATCTTTATGAATTCTGGACTTTGTGTTATATTTAGGCTTTCCTCATTCTGAGATAATTCTTCAGTTTCCTGTAGTACTTTCATGATTAACAAACATTCTTAATCATTACAAGTTCTAAATTTTTTAGTGCATAGGATCAAGCTCCCTGTTTCAGTTTATACCTGAGCTATATTAGCAAATCATTCCACGGAAATATAGAATAGCAATAAGGAGCTTGGACTCTGGAGTTGATAATTTGAACTTTTCTGTTTCTGGCTGTATGACCTGGGCTGTTTGCTACTTAATTAACCTCTCTGAGCCTTAGTGGCTTCATCTGTAAAGTGGAAATGATAAATTGTACTTAGTTTATTGTGAGAATTGCACAAGGTGTTTCATTTAAAGCCCTTAGCATAGTGTTTGATAAGTTGGAAGCATTCATTAAATGTAAACTATTACTATGATAATGATGATGGCCATAGACTATTCTTTCAACTCCTATTACCACGCCACAATTCATTATTTTAGTCACAAGGGGTTGAATTAAAAAATGCATTCTGAATTTGCTGACATTACCACCTCAGCATTAACAATCCAATCTCCCCTCCAGAACATAGTAGTTCTCTACCATGGCAGTACATTAGAATCACCTGAGTAGAATTTTAAACTCCAAATGCCCAGGTGCCTATCCCAGAGACTGTTTTAATTGGTCTAGTGTGTAGCCCAGACATTGGCATTGTTCAAAAACCCCTTTGGTGATTTCAACGGGCAGCTGAGATCTAGAATCACTATCCTAATACTAGGTCAGTGACTTCAGATATGAAGGGGAACATACTAACTACTTCTAAGAAACAATATGTAGAAATCTTTTATAGTAAAATGCCATGAACTATTTTGGAAAATATTAAAAAGAAAACATAGAAGGGTTAAAACGGGTATCAGAGGTATTGAGGAAGAGAGTTACAAAGTTAAAGATATTCCTTGTATATATTTATAAGACATCTTTCTCAGGAGAGCTTAGGGTAGCTTTAAATACTTTTATAACTGCTACTTCAAAGTAAGGGACAGTAAGTGTTTATATTTGTTAGATGTGTTAACTGAAGAATTTAAGATTCTTACTACCCCCATTGCTTTCCTGGATAATTCTCAAAAGTAAATTATTTCTGAGCATGAACAATATATCTTATTCTCTTACACATTTAGCAGTTTAGGAAGGATTCGGAATGGTATTTTAGCTCATTTATAGAGACAATATGAGTAGGATATATTAGAAAATAGATATTACTGAATCTAAAGAAAGAGCAGCATGGTCTAGCAGGGGTGTCAAACCTTTTGGTGTCTCTGGGCCACACCGGAAGAAGAGTTGTCTTGGGCCACACATTAAACATGCGAACACTGACAAAAACTGATGAGCAAAAAAAAGATTTTAAGTAAATTTACCGTTTTGTGTTGGGCCGCATTCATAGCCATCCTGGGCCACATGCAGGTGGCGGGCCACAGGTTGGACACCCCTGAGAGAAACTGGACAAGGAGTCGGGAGGCCAAGCTTCAAGTTCCTGAGCTTCAGTTTCCTCAGTTGCAAAATGAGAGAAATGAGTTCCTAAAGGTTTCTTTCAGCTATTTCACCAAGTGACCTAAATAAAGCCTTTATTAGTAGAGTACAGGAAAAGATTCTAATTCAAATTTTTAAAATACATGTAGCTCATAGTCTTGTTTTGTCGTCAGCCATATAAGGCAGTATACCTTCTCAAATATTAAACTGTCTTGATGATACTAGATTAACACATGTCCTGCCTAACTAGCATGTTTACATTTTACATTTGATTATGGGTCACTGGTATCTTCATCCAGAGGTGTCACTAATGGAGGGTGGGGGGTTGCATCTTGAGACTGGCCAGGAAATGTTGCAACATAAGCTTTCTGTTGCCCTTCAAATGACTTCATTTCTGTTACCCTTCGAATGACCTCTTTTAGGATCAATGCAGGGTCCCCCTTTTACTTCTCTTTTGCATTATATTACTCATGATCGTTAGGACTCACATTTCTTGTACTGGTTGTCTCTTCCCTAGGAGAGTGTACTTTTTTGAGGCCAGGACACATTTGTATTATATTCCTCACATGAGCTAGTGCAGTGTCTTGGCACATATAGGAGAAGCCTGACAAATGTTTAATTGAATTAAGGTACTAGAAATTACTTTATTTTTTCTGTGATACTGTACCCTTCAGTTTGTGTTGTAATATTTCAAATTTTTTTACACCATCCCATTACACTGTCATATTTCACAAATGTCCTTTACTCTCTGAATACAGCAATGAGCTTTTCACTCTCCAAAGCCTAGAAGTAGTAATTAATAAAGTAAGAAAGTAATCATGATACCAAAATAAAAAGTAATGTATTCAGTAAGATTTTAGTAGTAAATGTGTAGGATAACCTAAAGAGAAGTGCTATTTTGAGGTAGCATAGGTATACTATCAGTCTGGTCAAGTATTGAAAACACATCAAAACTAAACTTTTTAGTGTTAATTATAATTTACTAAACTTATTCTGAGTTAACAAGGAACAACTATGTATATAACATTTATTAAATATCAGAAATCATTAAAATGCATGTAACTCAGAATTGAGATATGATAGTATTCAAATGTGAGTACAGTAGAAGGGAAATTGAGTATGATAGTAGTTTGATGAAATAAAATAAAATTTCAATTTTTAAATGTATAAAAATACAATTGTTTAAAAATTTGTACTTAATAAAATAAAATCAACATCATTATTTTTAATCATGAATTTAACAAAATTACTTTAAATCTATCAAATAGTGAGATCTACGAAATATAAATACTATCTATTCAGAGAAAATGTCTTGTTTTTAGCTTAATAATTAAGCTGGGATTTTGAATTGTGAGAATGTTTTAGTAGTGGTTGAAAACCGTTCATTCTCCTTGTCCCCTTTTTGAGTCTACCTTCATGGGCTCTTGAAAAGAGTTAAAAAATGGTAACTCCTGAGATTTGGATAGATTCCTTACATTTTCAGCTCCAATGTTCACATGTACCTAAAATTAGAAGATGCAAAGATGATCCCATATTGTTTCTATAACTATGATCATTTCACAGTATTGGTAATTAGTTACATTCTTTGTTGGATGACTGTTCCTCAAACTTACTGTCTTCTAGACTTACTCTTTCATGTTAGTCTGCAAATAAGCAGCTGTCAAGGGCAATAGCAAAAAAGACCATTTAAAACAAGCTGGAGTTATTTGTAGTTTCAAAAATTCTTTTTAATTCAAGTCATGTGTTATGTGTATTAAAATTCATTTCACAAATGAAAATTTAAAAAGTTGCTTGCAGGGAAATTTCACTAGTAAGTTCATAATCTTAAAATTCTGAGTGAATTAAATATTGATCATTTGCAAAATCTTTTCACGGTGCATTCTAGATATTACTTTTTAAAGGTGTGTTTTTTAGTTTTAAATATTTGGGGGGGTGTCCAATAAGCATGATGACTTTTCTAACGTATACTTTTTTGGTCTTTTCCTCTGCTAAATCTTTGAATTGCCCTAAGTATTAAAGAGAACTGCTGTCAACAAAGTTATTTTCTTTTCAAGATGGACGTTTACACAAGCAAAATATTGTTTAGACACGAGAATTATAAATTTGAAGATCAAAATACTTTTTATTCTATATTCTTCATCCCTTGTTTAAAATACAAGTTAAATCTTAATCGTAATGGTCTTCCCATCATTGAACAAGCGATGGTGCCAGACTTGATGATGAAGGTTTTACTTTGTTAGCCCCGTGTTTATGAAACCCCAGCGCTTTCTCTAGATCTTTCGGCTGATAATCTCAAACATGGAGGATGCTTCTGATTCTTCGCAAGGGGTTGCTCCATTAATTAATAATGTAGCTCTCCCAGGCTTTCCGCCGTCTCTTCCTGTATCTGTGACAAGCTGTAAAAGTCATCGAGTAGCCAATAAAAAGGTAGAAGCGAGAAGTGAAAAGCTCCTCCCAACAGCTCTTCCTCCTTCTGAGCCGAAAGTAGATCAGAAACTTCCCAGGAGCTCGGAGAGGCGGGGAAGTGGCGGTGGGACGCGATCCCCCGCGCAGAGCCAGGCCGTGGCAGCTGGAGAAGCGGCGGCTGGTGGCGAGGCGGGGCCCGCGAGAGGCGACCCCCCGGGAGAACAGAGCCTCCCCTCGCTGCCCTTGTAGCTGAGAAGGTGGAGAAGTGGCAGTCGGTGTGCTCGCAGGTGAGGGGCTCCGTGTGGTCGCTCGGGAGCCGGCCAGTGCCGGCAAGGAAGTGCAGGCGAGCCGGGGAACAAAGCGGAGGGGCGCCGGGGTCCTCCCGCGGGGAGCTGCCTCGCGGCATCGGGTCCGCCGGCGGCTCGCCGAGCACGTTGTGGGCTGGCGGCGGCAGCGGGCGGGGAGCGGGCGCGGGGGGAGGGGGCCGCGGGGGGAGGGGGCCCCCGCTGCTCCCGCACCGCCGCGGGCCAGTCCTCCGCGGGTGTCCCGCCCCATTGTGAGCCCGCAAACCGGCGTGCGGAGGTGGGGCGCGCGGGGAGGGCAGAGGCTGCGGTGGTTCAGCTTGCTCAACACCCGGACAGCGACAGGAGCGACCTCGGCTCAGGTGGCAGCCGTGGAGTGTCGGTCACACAAAAGGCAGTCGAGCTTCCCCGGCGCGTGGACCGGCCCCCGCCACCGCCGATCGCTCTCCACCTTACCGGCGCTCCTTTCCCTCCAATTTTGATAGGGGAGCGGCGCGGACGCGGGCGGCCGGACGTCAGAGTGAGTCCCCGGTCGGACAGGAGATGCCGCTGCTACACCGAAAGCCGTTTGTGAGACAGAAGCCGCCCGCGGACCTGCGGCCCGACGAGGAAGTTTTCTACTGTAAAGTCACCAACGAGATCTTCCGCCACTACGAGTAAGGACCGAGCCGGCGGCGCGCGGGGAGCGGGGGGGCGCGGGGTGCGAGGGAGCGTGGGGCAGGCTCCCTCCCCAGCGTCCTTTTGTCTCTCTCCCTTGCCTCCAGCCCGCGCTGCTGGCGCGGAGAGTGGAAAGTGCCGGGTGGCCGTGGGCCCTCGCTTCTCTGCCCCGGACCCCGACCCGGTGACTTCGAGGGCCCCGCGGGCGGCCCGACGGGCGAGGGCGCACGTGGGGTCGGGCGGGCGGGGGCGAAGAGCCTGGGGTCCCCGTGCGGACCGCTCCCAGCCGCGGCTGCCCCCGGCTGCCCGGCGGGGAAACTCCCCGCCTCGCTCCTCCCCGCTGCGGCCACACGCGCACTCCCGGCCAGTTCCGGGATCCCCGCCCGGCGCGGAGGGGATCCCCGCTCGGGTCAGTGGCAGTGGGCCGCCGTCCCCCGGCCCGGGGAGGGAATCCCCGCCCCCGGGGCCGGGAAACAGCCGGGCTGGGCGTCGTTTTCTCGGACTGTGGTGGATCCTGACCCTGGAGCTGCCTCGGGGAGAGGCGGGAGAGAGCGGAGTTGAGAGTCGGGGAAGGAGGGGCTGGCCTCGGGCCCCGGAGCCCGGGACGACACCGTCCCCCAGCGGCCTCTGGCCCGCCGCGGCTAGGCCTCGGAGTGTGGGACTCGAGCCGTGTGCTCTGTCACCGCCTCTTCTGGGTGACTAACGCCCGGTCTCGGGGAACTCGGCGTCCCCGCCCCGGGAGCCCGGGTGAGGAAGAAGTCGGCGGGGCGGGGGAAGGGGAGGAGTGGAGAGCCGGCCGCGGGCGCACCAGGTTTTCACTTTCGCGCTGCGCTGAGGGGCGAGATGGGAGTTGGGGGGAGGGGGTTAGGACAAGTTCAACGCCAGCCTCAGCCAGTCTCTTTTTTATCCCCTTGCGCATGTGGGCTGCCTGACATGTGCCACTCGCTATTGTTTTGATAAGAATCTGGAGCTGCTGCGTGTGTAGTTTCAACCCCTAGATTCTCTGCCCTTCGCCTGGTTTATCCCAAGAGGTCCTCTTGCCCTGCTATTTGAAGCACCAAACAGCGAGGTGCTTCAGAGATCCTGTGTTTTAAACGCAGGATCTCCGAGAGAGAACCTGAATTGATCAATCACTGAAACAGCCTGATTCTCTTTTCTTTAACGTTTTATCCTCTCCACTCAGAAGGGGTCCTTTGTGACTGAGAAACCAAGTGTTACAGCAACCAAATAAATGGTGTGTAGGACGCATCTTTTCTGAGTGGGGGCTTGATCCAGGGAGTGCTTTTAGTCAAACTGCACCTGTCCGAGAAATGAATACGAAAGAAAGTTAGAAAAGTCAGTTCCTTTGAGCTGTTAAGTAAGCCTTTTTCTTCAGCTCCACAGAAAGGGTTACACATGAATATGTTAGATCTAGAGAAGTTTTTCAGCAGACAGTACTTTAAAATAGGAGTGTACGTCTTACTCTGCTCCTGTACAGACTTGTTTTATTACTTGTAACTACTTAAGTGAATTTGGATTAGGTAACTTGACAAGGATGATGTCTTACTTTTTAAAATTTAAAATCCTTGGTAATAATTCGAAAATTTTTTTAAAAGTGTGCTTAAGAGTACCAACAAAATATGAAACAGGCTTGGATTTCAAACTGCTTTGTCCTTTGATATAAACAATCTTTTTAAGAGGATCTTCTCAACTTTATCAGGGAAACTGAACAAAGATGTTATCTTTTTTAATTAAATACTTTTAATGTAATTTGGTTCTTAATGGTTTACTATAATCATGGAGAAATCTGAAATGCTGAAATAAAGGAAGAGATTTTTGGTATTCCCAATCTACTACCTTCAGTTCAGATTAAGGAACTGTGTCTTGTAGCCTTATGACATTGTCTTTTTTAAAAAAACTTTTTTTGTTTCATCTGTGCTGATGTGCTTGGGTTTTGGGAAATTACAAGCAGTTCAGGAGATTTGATTTGCTTAGGAGCAAAGATATTTAATCATTTACCTTAAACAGAGCAGAACTACTGGTGTTCTTAAGTATTATTAATCTTTAGGACTTTGGCAAAATTGGAAAAATTTAATTGTGTTAAATTTTGTATTACTTTATCTTTCTCTTAGATAATTACAAAGAGATCTTTACAAAAAGTGTTTTCGCAGTGGATGGTATTGTATATGGCTGTCTGCAGTGTTGTGGTAATCTGACCCTTGCCACAAGCCTGGAGAAACTATGAAGGAAACCCCTGTTTTCACTCATTCATTAAATCACCAGTTGGTTTATGTGAATTTGTTTGAAGATTATTCTTTAAGTGCATTATCTTGAATTTCTTTTATATTTGTCTGCAGACCGCTCTGCTCACCTATTTGTTCGTTTTTGGTGGTGGTTTTTTTTTATTTCTTGTCTGTAACTTTCTCTACAGTCAGTCTCAAAGAGATTTTCTGTACTGCCTAGCCATGTTCACTTTCCAACACAATGCAAAGTACCTTTTACCCTTAATTCTGGTTAGTAGAGGTTGCTAGTGACGGTTTAATAGCCACGTACTTTTCTCTTTATCTTGCTTAATATTAGTCTAACACTTCCTCCTTTGTGCGTCTAGGCAGCAGTGATCACCCCTCCATTTTATCTAGTCTAACATCTGCTGTATATTGCACTGCAATGCAATGCATTGTATTTTTTGCCTCACGTTTTCTCTTTTTCTAGACCCTGAATTCTTCGAGACAGGAACTATGACTAGGATAGATCTTTAGTGATTGTGTAGTACAAACTCCTTTATTTTGTTTGTTTGAACTACATGCTCTTTAACTAATTGCTAACTCTTGTTTGACCTGCTTTTCATAAGTAAAGAAGACTTGTTAAAAGTAGCACATTAACTGTAGGCAAATGCATAAGCTAAAGTGCAAAAGAATGAAATTGGTCAACTATTTTACAACATACAGAAAAATTAACTTAAAATGGATTAAAGACTTGAACATAAGAACTGAAGCCATAACACTCCTAGAAGAAAACATAGGTGACACACTCCTTGATATCAGTTTTGGTGATGATTTTTTAAATTTAACATCAATAGCAAAAATAAACAGTGGGATTACATCAAACTAAAAAGCTTCTGCATAGCAAAGGAACTCATCAACAGAAATGAAAAGGCAACCTACTGAACAGGACAAGTATTTGCAAATCATATGATAAGTGGTTAATATCCAAAATATAGGAAGAACTAATACAACTCAGTAGCAAAAAACCATACAATCCAATTAAAAAATGGGCAGAAGTTCTGAATAGATATTTTTCCGAAGAAGACATACCGAGGAACATGAAGAGATGCTTTACATCATTAATCATTAGGGAAATGCAAATCAGAACTGTAATGATTATCATCTAACACCTATTAGAATAGCTGTTATCAAAAAGAATAGAAATAACAAGTATTGGTGAGGATGTAGAGAAAAGGGAACCCTTCTGGTGGGAATGTCAATTGGTGTGACTACTATGGAAAACAGTATGGAGGTTCCTCAAAAAAAATTAAAAATAGAATTAACCGTATGATCTACCAATCCCATTTTGGGGTATCTGTGTGAGGAAAACAAAAACATTAATTGGAGAAGATATATGCATCCCTTGCCCTGACCAGTGTGGTTCGGTTGGTTGGGCATCATCCAATGAAGCAAAAGGTTGCAGGTTCAATTCCTGGTCAGGGCACATGCCTGGGTTACCGGCTGGGTCCCCAGTTTGGGCACGTGTAAGTGGCAACTGATTGATGTCTCTCTCATCCATGTTTCTCTCCTCTTTCTTCCTCCCTTCCCCTCTAAAAATAATTAAAATATTTAAAAAATATATATCTAGGCATCCCCCTGTTCATTCCAGTATTATTTACAATAACCAAGATATGAAAACAACCTAATTGTCCATTAGTAATGATAATACACTGGGATAGCTTTTCTCACCAGGTGGTCTTTCATCCTCAACAGGCTAAGCTGGGCTTCTTCACCTGCTGGTCTCAGGGTTCCAACAGGGTGGGAGCAAGTCTCTCAATGTCATTTCTGTGTTTTGTTGGTCAAAGCCAATATCGAGGCCAGCCCATATTCATGGAGTGGTAAAATAGACTCCACTTCTTGTAAGAAGAGTATCCAATTTATATTTCTAAGGAGCCCGCATACCTTCAGCCCTTTTTGCAAACAGTCTACCACAAAGCACTTGATAAGATTTCATGCTTAGGTCATCATGATGGGATTTTTGGATGTTCCCGGATAGTTCTTCAGTTAATCCCTCTTCCTGTCCCTATTCCCAGTGACAAACTTTCTCTTCAAAGATTCTCAAGTCTTTTATGTGTTCCTCTGATGTTGTTCCTCTACCGTACTGATTATTCTTCTGTGTATTCTCTTACTTCATTTAATTTTCATGTTGACTGCTCATGAACGATATTACTTTCAATTTACAGAAGGGGAACCGGGTTCAATAAGGTTGAGTAACTTAACCCAAATTCACATTCTACAGGTAGTAAAGCTGAGATTCAGACACTTTCCTCTCTCCATTCATATAATACTTTTCCTAAGTACAAAAAAAAAATGACTGCTAATGAGAGTACATTTGTTTATTTTCTTTAAAGATTTTTTATGTATTTATTTTTAGACAGAGGGGAAAGGAGGGAGAAAAAGAGGGAGAGAAACATCAGTGTGTGGTTGCCTCTCATGCACCCCCCACCAGGGACGTGGCCCACAACCCAGGCATGTGCCCTGACTGGGAATTGAACCAGTGACCCTTTGGTTCACAGGCCAGCACTCAATCCACTGAGCCACACCAACCAGGGCCATTTGTTTATTATTGACACCATACTTTGGAGAGTTTTTGGAGATGCTGAGATCATTTGTCCCTATAATGAGAAATGAGTGCATATCTACAACACATAAATCACATATGGCATAAATCACATATGTGCTATGGGAATCAGTGTAATGGGAGCATAGACAATTGAACTGGTAACTACTGTGGAGTTGAGGAAACCCCAAATTAGGAGAGATGGAGCTGTCGAGACACAGAATGAGGAAAAAGGACATTCTAGGCAGAGAATGCTCCAAAGAATACTTTTTAAGCAGAGAAAACTATAAAAAAGCACAGAAATGTGAATTTGTAGTTCTTTGAAATTCAACTTTTTCATATTCATTACTGTTAAGCTAGGACATTTGTTAACCTAGTGTCAAGTTTCACTTGTTGATTTCTAGTTAAGGTTTTATTCTTCAGATTTAAAAAAATCTTTATTGCTATTCCTCACCTTAGTGTCATCTGCAGCTTTTAGGAGCCTGCCTTGTATGTTATCATTATTTAAGTCTGTCTGATAGCACTAAGTAAAATGCAAAAGTAATATTTTATTAGTTTTTTTTAAAACGAAACTTTACATTTTTAAATAGTCAAAACTTTTTCCTGATTATTTATTAGGAAATTTATTTATTTATTTATTTGGGTTGGCCAAAATGTCCATTTAGTTTCTTCTGTAAAATAAAAGACACATTTTTCATTTTTACCAATAACTTTATTGATTTGGATATTTTGAGTATTTCAGCTGTCTTCCACAGCTGATTGTTCTTCATTAATGTCTCAACTTGCTCTCAATCAACTTCAACTGGTCTACCTGACTGTGGCACATCGTCCAATGAGAAATCTCCAGCACAAAACTTCGCAAACCACTTTTGACATGTTCAATCACTCACAGCACCTGCTGCATACACTGCATAATTATTTTTTTAGTTTCAGTGTGTTTCAGTTGTGTTTTTAACTTTCTTAAAATAATAAAGCATAATATGTCAAAAATGTTACATATTTTCTTCCATCTTCAATATTAAAATGGCTACACAAAAATTCACCAACTTTGATAAATTTTTAAAAAATGCTCGCTGCTATGACAGCTATTGCAATAGAATAACAAAATTATTTTGAATGAAGTTAAAGACAACTAAGTGCTACTAGAGCCATCTTATGGAAAAAAATCAAACTTTTTGGCCAACCCAGTAATAATCTACACTAGCTTAAGCGTATATTCATATAAAACAGTACTTTGTATTTTATCAGTTTTTACTTATAATAGTAAAATGTGCTTGTAAAAGTTTCATTTTATAACATAGAAATTGAATAAGCACTGCAACCTAACCCCTAGAGCACAGGTGACAGACACAAGGCCCGTTGTGTTGAATCCGGCCCTCCACCTTACTTTTTTTTTTTTATAATTACTTTATTGTTGTTCAATTACAGTTATTTGCATCCTCTCCCTTCCCCTCCTCCCTCCCCCTCCAACCCCACCCCCCTCCCCAGCCTCCCTCCTCCCTCTTGCACATGGACAGAACCAAGGGGGAGATCCACCTTATTTTATCAGGTCCAGCACCTTGTTTCTACCCGGCAGCAGCTCCGAGATCTCGCTTAACTGTTAAGGAGGAATTACATTTATATAGTCCTAAAATTACATTCGGCCCTTTTAAGGCAACCACAAGGCTGATGTAGCTCCTGGCAAAAATGAGTTTGACACCCCTGCCCTAGAGTTTAGTATTATTAACAAAATCCTACACATTTAAATGGGTATGATGAATGAATAAAGAGCAGAATTAAAAAGTGGGAGAAAGTGAAGGTATGTAATGTTAGGCATGGGGCCATGCTGCTAGGGGGTGATGAACAGGAAAAATAGCCCTTTTTCCCCTTGCATTAAAATTGCCATTGTGGTATATATGCCCTGTGGCTCTCCTCCTGAGGGCAGATCTTTGTGTACAGCAGGGCTCTAATATAACAACAGCTTCTTAGAGTAGATAGACACAAAGGAAACAAACAATACAAACATTTTGCAGGAGGTGGTGGCAACCTGGTGTAGAAGGGCAGCTGTAAGTCACTGGTTACTGACTAACCAATTTTTCTGCCTGGCAACATAGTTTGGTGGAGATTTCTGGCACTTGTGCCATTGCTCTCCTTGTTATTTTGAATAGTGTTAACAGGCATAGTGTTTATTGCAGCTCAGTATATAAAGTCTGTTCCCCTGCATTGGCACCTAATACCTATATACCAAATACTTCAGGCTCCCAAATACTGACCTGCTGTGGCTAGAGCTGTGCTGTCCAATACAAGGGCCATTACTTGGCATGGAGGTTAGTAAGAACTTGAAATGTATCAGAATAAAGATGTGCAATAATGCCCTGGCTGGTGTAGCTTAGTGGGTTAAGTGTCAGCCTGCAAACCAAAGGGTCACCAGTTCAATTCCCAGTCAGGTCACATGCCTGCCTTGTGGGCCAGGTCCCCAGTAGGGGGCACACGAGAGGCAACCACATATTGATGTTTCTGTTTCTGTCCCTCTTTCTCCCTTCCTTTCCCTCTCTCTAAAAATAAATAAATAAAATAAAACAAAGATGTGCAATAAGTTTAAGATACATACTAGACTTTGAAGATCTAGTACCCCAAAAATGTAAAATAATTCAATATTGATTACATACTGAAATGAAATTATTTTGGGCTATATTAGGTTACATAAAATATAAAATTAAGTTTTAAAATGTTGCCACTAGAACATTTTAGATTATATGTGTGGCTAGCATTCTATTACCACTGTTATAGAGACTATTTAATGTGGAAGGTGTCTAGATTTGAGGTTTGTTTTTTTAAATAGTACTATACTTTAAATTAATAGAAGTATACATACTATATCATGTGCCAACTATGTGTTAGCTTGGGAAGCTAAGTCTTAGAGATATGTTTGTTTCTATAGAAAAAAAAGTTTAAAATCTCTAAAGTTATCTAAGTGAACTGCAATAAAACAATTAAATAAAACCTCTTTCAAGATCTATCCATTCATTTTATTCTGCACCGTTGATAGCCACCTACTGTTGCCTCCCTCTTAGCTAATAAGTTTTTTATCTGACATAGATTTTCTTGCTTATAAGAACCAAATTATATTCCTTTTTTCTCTCTGGCATTTCTTGCTTTGACTCTATGTTTTCTTTACAACCCTAATTCTTTAGTGTCACTTCCTTTAAAACATATTCTAGTATTTCTTGGTCTTTTTTGCTTGCTTCTCCTCCTCCCTTCCTCTGAATTCCTGAAGGATATCTGCCTTTGTCTTGGAAAGATAATCACTTTTTACTTTGTATTTTAATACTATATATCCATTATCTGCTCTACTAAAGGGTACATACTTCAAAAGGATCTTTTTTTTTCACACTTTTTCTTTTTTTTTTTAAGACTTTATTTATTTATTTATTTATTTATTTATTTATTTTTAGAGAGAGGGGAAGGGAGGGAGACAGAGAGGGAGAGAAACAGCAATGTATGGTTGCTCCTCACATGGCCCTCACTGGGGACCTGGCCTGCAACCCAGGCATGTGCCCTGACTGGGAATTGAACCGGGACCCTTTGGTTCCCAGCCCGCGATCAATCCACTGAGCTACACCAGCCAGGGCTCAAAAGAATCTTTGTACTGAATTAGAATCCTGTAACTTGGCTTGTATGCTATCTCTTTAGATCTCATTTATGTTAAAGTATAATTAGTTCCTCCCTCCCTCCCTCCCTTTCTTCTTTCTTTCTCTCTTTCTTTCTCTCTTTCCCTCTCTCTCTCTCTTTCTCTCTCTCTCTTTCTTTCTTTTGTTGTTCTGCAGACAAATATACAAATGAGACTATCTTAATGGAATTACCCAAATCTTTGGAGATCAGAGTACTACAGGGGTAACCTAAACAGACAGTACTAACCAGGAAGTAAATGTATAGCAGTTTTAATACTTTTTTTTTAGAATGATGGGAGAAGGAAAGAGGGATTTCCGAAAGAAGAAAAAGTTAGAGAATGGTAAAAAGTATCGGTTACATATAATTATTACAAAGTAGACCAGAGTATAGGTAGGGGAAATAGACATATCTTACCATTTACAGGCAACTATTGTTAACCCTTTATATATATCTAACCTCTTGTATTTGAAAAATATTTATTATAAAAATAATGCAAGTACATGATCATTATAAAAATTCAAATATAGAGAACTTCCTGCCAAGATGGAGGAGTATGTAGATATGCTTTGCTTCCTTGCACAACCAAAAGAAGGATAACAACGAATTTAAAAACAAAAAACAACCAGATATGCCAGAAAATTGAACTGGATTTTCTGTATGAAGTCCGACAACCAAGGAGTTGAAGAAACATTCATCCACACTGGTAGGAGGGGCAGAGATGGCAGCCAGGGCAGAGAAGATGAGTAACAAGGTGGAGGCTGGCAGACTTGGTGGGCAAGGCTGCTGCTGGCAGACCAGATGGTCCCACATTCACAAGTAGATACACCGGGAGGAACAACTGGGGAGCAAGACTATGCAACCCAGGGTTCCAGCGAGGGAAACTAAAGCCTCAAAACCTCTGACTGAAAAAACGTGTGGGGGGTGCAGTGGAGGGAGAAACTCCCAGTCTCACAGGGGAGTCCATTGGAGGGGCCCACAGGATCCTAGAACGTACACAAGCCCACCTACCTGGGAATCAGCACCTGAAAGGGCACAATCCACTTGTGGGAAGCGAGGGTAGTGACAAAAAATGGGGAGAGAGCCAAGCAAGTGGCATTCCCTTTCTGATACCTCCCCCACATACAGGACCACAACACAGCAGCAATGTGGGTTACCCCACCCTGGAGAATACCTAAGGCTCTGCCCCTTACAACGTAGCAGGTGTGCTGAGACAAAGAAATATGGCCCAAATGAAAGAACAGATCAAAACTCTAGAAAAAGAACTAAACAATAAGGAGATAGCCAACCTATCAAATGCAGAGTTCAAAACGCTGGTAATCAGGATGCTCACAAAAATGATTGAGTATGGTTGCAATATGGAGGAAGAAGTGAAGGCTATGCAAAGTGAAATAAAGAAAAAATATATGGGGAACCAACAGTGAAGGGAAGGAAACCGGGACTCAAATAAAATATTTGGAACAGAAGGAAGAAATAAATATTCAACCAGAACAGAATGAAGAAACAAGAATTCAAAAAAAAGGAGAAGGTTAGGAGCCTCCAGGACAACTTTAAGAAAGAGAAGATCAAAACTATGAACAGTAAAATGACAACAAACTCACAACTATCAACAACTGAACCTAAAAAACAAAAACAAAGCAGACAACTAGAACAGGAACAGAATCACAGAAATGGAGATCACATGGCGGGTTATTAGCAGGGAGGCGGTGGGGGGAGAATGGGGGAAAAAGGTACAGGGAATAAAAAGCATAAATGGTAAGCACAAAATAGACAGGGGGAGGTTAAGAGTAGTATAGGAAATGGAGAAGCCAAAGAACTTACGTGTGTGACCCATGGACATGAACTAAGGAGGGAGGAGGGAAATGCTGGAGGGAAGGGGGGTGCAGGGTGGAGGGGCATAAAAGGGAAAAAATGGGACAATTGTAATAGCATAATCAATAAAATATATTTTAAAAAATTCAAACATAAAAATATTTAGTATAACAAATTTTCCTTTTCCTTCCCAGTTCTTCTTTTTCTCCACAGGGAACATCTCTTTATATAGTATTTGTATAAATACACACATTTTTGTTGTTATAATCAATGTATACGAAATTGTGTTATTCAGTGATTTCAGTTTTTTCTACTCAGAAAAACCGTATACCTGAGAAATGTTTCCAAATTATAGATCTCTTGCATTTAAAAAGTGACAGGATAGAATTTTTTTAAAGAAATGCCCTTATTTAAAAATTCCAATGATGCAGAAAAGGATTGAGTAGAATGGTCGCCTGTTCCAATCCCCACTCTGTAACTGTCGCCTTGATTTTTGTATACTTTCCAGAAATCTTCTCTGCTTCCCTAGGTTCTCTTCTTCTTCCTTCCTTTCTTTTTTCTTTTATTCTAACACAAATTGGACCATATTATTATATATATATAAACTTGAAAGTTTTTTGCTATTAACATTATTTAAGAACTCTCCTTATTCTGTTTAATGACTAATTTTTCATCATATGATGTGCTATTCTGCACTTAACTTTTCTCTTATTGTTAGATGTTTAGATTTCCCAGTTTTTCACTATTATGTTAAAGTCTCTTAAAATTCATATTTAAAAAATAAAAATAGAATTCACAGTAAAGCTCTTGAATTAATTCCACTGTTCTGATGGCTTTGGAACAAGAAGCTTAAAAATTTGAATGTGCCCTGGCTGGTGTAGCTCAGTAGATTGAATGTCAGCTTGCAAATTACAGAGTCACCAGTTTGATTCCCCGTCAGGGCACATGCCTGGGTTGCAGGCCAGATCCCCAGTAGGGGGCGCATGAGAGGCAACCACACATTGATGTTTCTCTCCCTCTTTTTCTCCCTCCCTTCCCCTCTCTAAAAATAAATAAGTGAAATCTTAAAAAAGAAAATTAAAAAGGAAAGGTTGAGTTTATTTTCAGTTTCAAAACTGATAGAAATTGAAGTTTAATTTTGGCTGAATATACTTTTAAATTGCAAAATATCAATGTCTACTTTAAATATACTTTTTCTTAGATTTGTATTAATGCGTAAGTTCATCAGTTACTAAATCCTTGTTTGAGTTCTATGGTCGTATATAAATTTTTGCCATAGAGGCACAGTTATTTATCAGCTTTTAATGTAAAATTTGTGAAATGATAGGTAATAGATTTTTATTTTTGTTTTTTAATCAGTGACTTTTTTGAACGAACCATTCTGTGCAACAGTCTTGTGTGGAGTTGTGCTGTGACGGGTAGACCTGGACTGACCTATCAGGAAGCACTTGAGTCAGAAAAAAGAGCAAGACAGAATCTTCAGAGTTTTCCAGAACCACTAATTATTCCAGTTTTATACTTGACCAACCTTACCCATCGTTCACGCTTACATGAGATTTGTGATGATATTTTTGCATATGTCAAGGATCGATATTTTGTTGAAGAAACTGTGGAAGTCATTAGGAACAATGGTGCAAGGTAAAGTACTTTTAATTTTTTCTTTTGATAATGTATACGTCCACGTTGCTTAAAATTCAAAATATACAAAAGGCTGAAATGAAGAAAGCTTCCCTTTTCCTACCCTCCAGCCTACACTGTTAGGCCTGCCCACAGAGCCTTGGTGTTAGCAGTTTCTCACGTATTTTTCTAAAGCTAATTGTTATATAAACAACTAAAAACATGTGCATGCACAGTCTCCTGCCCCCTTTAAATGCAAAAGGTAACATACTGTAGGCTAGACCTTTTCACTTAAAATATCTGGAAGGGCAGTCCATTGCTTTATAAATCACCTTCCTTCTCTTTTGTATTTACTGTATAATAAATTCCATTATATGTAAATTTCATCTTTATTTAAAAGTAAAAAGACATAAAGATATCTACTGTGTCCTCATTATATTATGTAATAGTTTAAATACACCCATTTTTCTTGCTGGTTTCAGTGGCTCCTTTAATGGGGACTGAGTTTTATGTACTTCACTAAGGTCTTTTTTTACCTCAGGTCTTCAAGAAAAAAAGGTGTTTTATGTATGAAAATTTAAAATGATATTATAGCCTTCTTTAGTGCAATGACTATAAAATGTCTTTTGACTGTTTCTTCCCTCTCTTTATTGACCTGAATGCAGGTTTTTTCCTACACTTTAAACTTTAGCAGTCAAAAGTTATTTAATTATGTTCTTTATTTTATTTTGGAGAATCATCATGAGTTTATATGTAATTTCAGAGTATCTTAAAATATTATGATCCATTTTAGTTGTCAAATGCTACTATACATGGATCTTAAAAAGCCAACAGATGTTGTCCTGGCTGGGTCGCTCAGTTGGTTAGGGCATCATCCCGACATGCCAAGGTTGTGGGTTCAATCCCTGGTCAGGGCACATACAAGAAATCAACTAGCGAATGCATGAATAAGCGGAACAACAAATCTATGTTTCCCTCTCTAAAAACTAAAGAATGTTTTTAAAGCCAAGAGATGTTTACATTAAGATCTAAATTTCTTTGGATTTGACTTTGATAAATAATTGGATAATTTTTTTATTAATTGCAGAAACAACAAATGGTAAAAATTGAAGAATTTTTCATGTCTAGTGACTTTTGGAAAAAATTATATCTTTATTTTCGGGGGAGAGATTAACATGTTGCCAGTAATCCCCAAAATACATCCTTTTAAAAAGAGATCAAATTTATAAATACTGTTTTGGAGTATGTTTTATGGTTTTTGGTGATATATTTATAGAACAAATTTTTGTGTTTCAATCTACAGTATATCACCGAAAAGAATAATAGGGCCATGTTAGGGTACCAGGACAGCTTTTTTCTCCCTATAGTCATTGTTTTTATTTGACTTATGTTAAAATAAAAGTATTTTCTAATTTACAAATCATTAGGGTGCATTAAACTTTAACATTAGGAATAAAGCTTTTATCTAGAAATGTAGTGGTTCACTGTGTTTTACGTAGTTTTTTTGTTGTTGTTACTGTACTTAAAAAATGGACTTTAGGTAGTTGTAGCTGTTAACAGTGGTAGACTAGGGTGCATTGTAGAAATAGGAAATCTGGAATCACAATTTTATTAATTATTATCATCAGGAAGCATACCTCTTCTTGCTTAAGAAGTATTTAAATTGTAAAGTACAAGAAATTAGTATTTCTCTACAAACTTTTAAGAGTTAATTTTTATAATATACATTGGCCATTCTTAATCTTTGTGCGGGAAAGGAGAGATTATGAGAGACTCCTGACTTTCCGCCTTTGGCAGCTGGATGGGTGGTAAGATGCAGAAGCCCCGGGAAGGAGTATTATGAGTCCAGCCAGCTCTGCCTTCCTCTCGGGTCCAGATATTTCTGATTGCTCTGATACTGTGTTCTCATGCTGCTTAGTGATTCGTAAGTGTCACTTACAGGATAGACACTGGGTTGGGTACTGGGGATACAAAAGGGGTTAAAATGCCCTTCAAGATTCAGTTAAGAGACAAATATCTTGACTTGCCAACTATTAAAATAAATAAATGTATGAGTGTTATAATTCAGGAGCATCCAGGTCCAGAATGCCATAAAAGCTAGGCCTGGGTTCCCTACACTTATGCTAACACTAGATATTTTAATTTTTTAATCTTTGCCAAATCTGATGGTGTATTTCAGGTGTTTATTTGCTTGTTCAGGTCCTTTGCCCATTTTTCTTTTGGCTTGTTTTTCTTCAGTAGATAGATATGTAAGAGCTATTTATTAAATACTACACGTAGCCCTGGCTGGTTTGGCTTAGTGGATTGAGTGCTGGCCTGCAAACCAAAGGGTCACCGGTTCAATTCCCAGTCAGGACACATGCCTGGGTTGCAGGCCAGGTCCCCAGTTGCAGGTGCAAGAGAGGCCATCACACATTGATGTTTCTCTCCCTCTCTTTCTCCCTCCTGTTCCCTCTCTCTAAAAATAAATAAATAAATACTAGGCATATTTTACTCTTTGTCTTACTGTTGCAAATATTTTTCCATTTCATTTTTTGTTTTTCCTAAATATGCAGTTAATATAAAAAGAATTTTTAAAATATGTATAAAACAATAATGATATCATTAAGGAATAAAAGTAATATTAATATTCAATGCATTTATCACTTGATTTTATTTTATTTTTGTTTAGATTGTAGAAACTTTACTTTTTTTCCTTTTTTTTACTGTTGTGCAATTACAGTTGTCCCCATTTTCCCCACATTACTCTCCCCTGCCCTACCCACCCCCACTTCCCACATTCACTCCCCCCATTGTCTTTGTCCATATATCCTTTATACATGTTCCTTGATGACCCTTCCCACTTGGTTTTAATAGAATACTTTTATCTTCAATTTTTGTTTACAGTTTGAGAAAAGTTGTATGTTTCTAATTGTATAGGGGGCAGAATAGTGTGATAGTGAAGGCTCTAGGCTTTGGAGTCAGACTGACTTTTTAGACAATGACATTCTTTCAGACTATTACGAGACTGAAATGAGAATGAGTTGGAGGTATGCATTTTGAATTGCTACATAAATGGAGTACAGTAGTAGCATTTTATGGGGGGAATAAGGGTGCTATTGGCTCAAGAGATTTATATGTAAGTTAATATTTTTTCTATTATTGACTAGCTTTTCTAATAAAAATTACATTTCATAATTAAGCCTCAAGCCTGACTTAAGATTTCTGCTACTTTAGATGCTAAGTTCCTTTTACCCTTTTCACTTAAATTTCAGTTAAAATAACTTTATTATGTAAACTTGCCCAATAACTAGATTTCCTTTGGTTGGAACTGTGACTCCACCCTATTTACTACTTGCATAACTTTTGGGCAAATATTTAACATCACTTATCTCTCCTTTGCATACTTAGTAGAACGATTGTGAAGATTAACTGAGATTCTGCATGTGAAGTGCTGGGTACACAGCAAGTGCTCAAAAAACGAGTGAAAAAATGTGCTTTTTTCCATTTTGATTTTCGAGTTCTCTGTCATGCTTGTAAACTTTTATTCTAACTGTAGTTTCTGGGTTTTCTATTTGGGCTTTTGTTTTTATAATTTAGATTATAGGGGGCGGTAGGGTCGGAACTGTTTAGGTGGCCAACAGAGCCTTGTTCTTATCAAGTCGGTGACCATTCCTGTGTTTCTGGCACTTTCAAATACTGTACAGTGCTGTTCTGTCCTGAGGACAGCTTTTAACGTGACCCTTTTAATTTGTTCTCTTGCTTCCAAATGTGGTGGTAAGGGTATCTGACCCCTTTAATAAGCCACAGTCAGTAGTCTTGACTTCATTATTACGTGAGTAGCTTCCCCTCCTGTTTTCCATGGAGCTGTTTTAAGGGATAATATATAGGTACTGGCCATCTTAATCTCCAGGCTGCTACAAACCAGTCGAATCAACATCTTTTAAAATTAACATTAGAAAATGAAACAAACAAACAAAAAACTTTTATTCTGTTACATTGGTATGGGGAAATGACTTGGCGTGATGTTTTTCATTTGGAATGTGCTCTGGACCCCCAAGGATATATATATCACTCTGGCTTCACATCTACTTGTGTAACTTTGGGGATCGAGTTCAATATTGAGACGATGGTCGTGGTAAGTCCTGGCATCCTCTAGGATGGGCTAGGGCAAGCCCAGCTTTGATGATGAGAGAACTCCACGTTGAATTTCCTGAGTATTCCTGTTGATCTTTATTTGTAGGCTCTTTTGGCCTTTCTACCTGGCAGTGGCATGAGGTTTATCATCAGGGGGCTTATTTAGAGAAATAAATGGATTTTCCTCAGTGACTGAGAAATGGCAAGCACTTATATGGGGCCCACTAGTATGAGGTATCGGTGCTTCCCCTCCCACCTTTCACCTTCATCCTTTCTCCACAGAATATGAAGTTACAAAAACTTGCTTAAACAGTGCATACATTTTCATCTCCCTCTGCCTTTTTTTTGTTTTGTTTTTTGGTTGTTGTTAAATGAGCTTTATTGAAATATAATTCACACACCATAAAATTTGTCAATTTAAAAGGTGCAATTTAGTGGATTTTAGTATATTCCCAGGGTTATGGGGCTATCACCACTATCTAATTGCAGAATATTTTCATTACCCCAAGAAGCCCTGGACTCTTTAGCAGGCATTCCCTATTACTCTCTCCCCTCAGACTCTGGCAACCAGCAATCTGTAATCTGTCTCTATGGATTTGCCTGTTCTGGGTATCTCATGTAAATGGAAGCACAATATGTATCCTTCTGTGTGTGGCTTCTTCACTTACTACATATAATGTTTTCAGGTTCATCCATATTGTACAATAGCATCTATCAAAATTTTATTTTTTATTGATAAATTCTACTGTATGGATCTATTACATTTTATGTATATGTTCATCAGTTGATGGATATTCGTGTTGTTTTCCCTTTTGGGCTGTTATAAATAATGCTATTAAGAACATTCATGTATAGGATTTTGTGTGAACATATGTTTTCAGATGTCTTGGATATATATCTAGTATTCTAGTAATTGCAAAGTCATAGGGTGACTATGTTTAGCATTTGAGGAACCTCCAAACTGTTTTCCAAAGCTGCTGCATCATTTTATGTTCCCACGTGCAGGTATGAGAGTCCCAGCTTTCCCATATCCTCACCAAGTCATAGGTATGGACAATTTGTTATTATTGTCCATCTTTTTACCTTGTCATCCTACCGTGTGTGAAGTGGTATCTCACTGTAGTTTCGATTTGCATTTCCCTAATGACTAATTATGTTGAGCATCATTTCATGTGCTTATAGATCATTTGTATATCTTCTTTGGAGAAATGTCTGTTTTGGTCCTTTGGTCATTTTAAAATGGGGTTATTTATCTTTTTATTATATAGTTGTAAGTAAGCATTCTTTGTTTTTGGAGTCAGGTCCCTTAGCAGATACCTGATTTACAGATATTTGCTCCATTCTTTGAATTGCCTTTACACTTTCTTGATAGTTCCATTTGCAGCACATTCTCCCTTTGTTTTTAACTTTTGTTTCTACTTGTCCAGAGCATCCATCTTTTGTTTCTATCTCTGTTCACAGTTCTAATCAGCGTTCCTAAAGACTGCTTCATCCATTAGACTTAGGTTTACTGGAAAGAGTATGCTAAATCACAGAGAAATGGGGTAAATAGGGGTTGAATTAGTCAGTGTAGGCACTCTGGATCTTCTCACCTCAATATTCTTTTCCTATTATCTCATTACCTTCAGATAGCCCTCCTCACTTTCCTCTCTCATCTTGCAAGTATAGTGTAGGTGCTTCCCTCCCAATCCAGACTTTCTGTTTTCAAATAAGCAGATTCTTCTAGAAGATCCTTTGTCATTGCTATGACAGAGGAAATAAAGAGAACAACTACTTGACTGAGTTTACTTCTCTACCCTCCCCATTCCTGATTACCACCCAACATGCCCTCATATCATGCTGACAGTAGTTCTCTGCTCCTTCCTTAGAGCCTAAAGGAGTGAGAAGATGTATAGTCATGTGAAAAAACATAAAACTAGGCGGGAGTTAGGTCTAGTAATTCTGAAATACCTACCAGATGTTTTGTGTACACATTATATCAGCAGATATAAGGCAAAAACTTATGTTTAATATTCAGATGAGGAAACAAAGATCCAAAGAAATTAAATAACTTTCTGTAATTGTTCAGCCTGTATGTACTGATCTCCTGCTATTAACGTGTACTGTTGAGACCCTGGAGATATAGCAAGGAACAAAGTCATGGAGCTTCTGCTCTAGCTTTACAAATAGTGGTAGGATTTAAATTCAGGTATGGCTGACTTAGAGAGCCATGTCTTTCTCTTTTTTTTAATTGTTGTTCAGTTACAGTTGTCCCAATTCTGCCCCCCCCACCCCCGTTGCTCTCTCATGCCCCACCTACCCCTCCCTCAGTCAGTCCCAACCTTGTTGCCCATTACCATGGGTCCTTTATACATGTTCCATGACTAGATCCTTCCTCTTCTATCCCCCATTATCCCTCTCCCCTCTGGTCACTGTCAGTTTGTTCCTCATTTCCATGTCTCTGGTTTTGCTTTGCTCATTTGTTTGTTTTGTTCATTAGGTTCCACTTATAGGTGAGATCACACGGTATTTGTCTTTCGCTGCCTGACTTATTTCACTTAGCAAAATGCTCTCCAGATCCATCCATGCTGTCGCGAAGGGGAAGAGCTCCTTCTTTCGTTCTGCTGCATCGTGTTCCATTGTGTACATTGAACACAGTTTTTTGATCCACTTATTTACTCATGAGCACTTAGCCTGTTTCCAGCATTGGCTATTGTAAGTTGTGCTGCTATGAACATTGGGGTGCATTAGTTCTATTGAATTGTTGTTTCAGGGTTTTTAGGGTGTAATCCCAGCAGTGGGATCACTGGGTCAAAAGGCAGTTCCACCTACAAAGCTATTTCTTTCAATGTGTCACCGTCTCCTTGGTTTGGGATTCTGCCCTTTGTGATTAGCTGTATGGCTTTGAGCAAGTAATTTGAACTCTTTAAGCTTTAATCTTTTTCATCTGTTAAATTGCCTCACAGGACGAAATGATATAATGAATGTGAATTTTAAAAGCTATATTATGTAATATTGTCATTTGATGTAGGTATCTGGTATGGGGCAGGGGGTACATGGGAAATCTCAGGGTCTTCATTTCA
Source organism: Micronycteris hirsuta (assembly GCA_004026765.1). NCBI lineage: Eukaryota > Metazoa > Chordata > Mammalia > Chiroptera > Phyllostomidae > Micronycteris > Micronycteris hirsuta. The sequence goes on along the minus strand of PVJI01006887.1, from coordinate 20,073 downwards.
TTTTTGCTGTTAATCTAAAACTGCTCTTTAGAGCAGTCTTTATATTTAACAAAAAGTTATATGCTCTCCTTATTAAGGTTGAACTTTATAATTTTTTTAAAATCTGCTTTTTACCTATGAAGATTCATATATATCAGTACAAAAGGTCAAAGCCTACAGTGCATTCACAAATCCTCCCTTCAGAGATAACTTATTGTCAAAAAATTTGTGCATAGTTTTCTTCTGTACTACACTAAAGTTTAAAAAACGAGCAAGCAGCTTTCTCACTCAGTGATGGTTTGGATGCTTCCTCTGTCAGCGTATGTAGATCTGCACCATTGCTAATTGGTTTTGCATAAACTAGATAAACTATTGGATCCTAAAAAGCTTTCTTATAACATTGCCTTTTTCTGAGGATGAAGAAAGTTATTCCGTTTGCTAGCCTGTGTGAATTCTCTCTTTGAAAATAATAAACTGCATTTTCTTCCAAATAATCTTTAACTTTGGTTCATAGACCTTTTCCCAAAGTAGTTTAAATCGGTAAAATAGCAGAATTGGATTTATACAAGAGTTTCATTTGTAGCTAGATTTTTCCAGGTATTATCCCAATACCATAGTAGATTTAAAATTTATAATATAAAATGTTATCTAGTCAAGAAGGTTAAAAAAACCACTGTTCACTTGTTTTTAGAGAACTGCCTTGTAAAATAAAGATTATAGATACTTTCTAGTCTTACAAACTGTATCGATTTTGGAATCAAATAGTGACCAGTCAACTAGAACTCTTATCTGTTGAACTATTAGAATGTGTCCCCTGTGGCCATGTTGCATTGGTGGAACGCTTTAAGCACTTTAGTCTAATGAAGTAGGAGAAAATTAAGCATAAAAACCTATCATACAAGAGAGTGAGCACTTAATATATATTAGAATTGGAAATGAGAAAATGGACTTTTTATCTTTGGGCTCTTTGTTTATATTACCAGCCTAAATGACATTAATGATTCATAATTAATTAAATGCATTAATATTTAGGACAAAGAGAAATACTAAACATATTGAGAACATAATAGGAACAAAAGATATAAGTGAAAAAGTACTGTTATTTTGATTTCAATGTACATGCTTGGGTGTCAGTAACTGGGTCCAGGTGGGATTAACCAAGAGGAAATTTTTGGAATAGAGTTTCTTAACTAGAAATGGGAAGGCAGAGAAAAATATAAATTAATAGAAAGGATTAAAAGCAGAAGGCTTCTTATTTCGGTGCAAAGATAGTATAGAATTGTTATCAACATAAACTTACTATAGCTCTTCTTCAGAAAGAAGGCTTTCTGTTGGTCAGCTCTGACCGACAGACACGGCTGACCTTCTAAGGTCAATATCCTGGTTCTCAGCCAAGGAGAGTACTAAGAAACATCCTAAAATAGTTTTTAATCTTTAGTTCCCAATGACCCTAATATGTTAATAATATAATTTTTTTTAAAGATTTTATTTATTTTATTTTTTAGAGAGAGGGGAAGGGAGAGAGGAAGAGAGGGAGAGAAACAGCAATGTGTGGTTGCCTCTCACATGGCCCTCACTGGGGACCCGGCCCGCAACCTAGGCGTGTGCCCTGACTGGGAATCGAACCGGGACCCCTTGGTTCCCAGCCCGCGCTCAATCCACTGAGCTACGCCAGCCGGGGCAGATAATATAATTTTCATTAGAAACAAAAAGGAGGGTATTTGGGACAGCTGGGACGTTTTGTTTTGTTTTTAGAATTCCAAGTCAGAGTGGAACCATCGTGAGATAGACGCTATTTGTTGTGTGTACCAGTGACCTGTACTCACAGCCCAACTGACTCCCAGATTGTCACTGCAAGTGTGAAGTTACCATTTAGGATCCTGATGTACTTGCATAATAACAAATGGGGAGGCCATCCTGGAAATCTTTTTAATATCCTAAAAATGGTGATTTATTAGTTGTATATGTAGTAATTTTTTTGCAAATTCTTATTTTTATGTACTCTATTTTGATGTGTAGAAATCATCTGACTTTATTTGACTTGACTAACTCAGGTTGTAAAGAGAACACTAGTATATTGCTTCTTTAATGAAAATTGGGGATGAAAAGATGCATTTTTATAATGTTTATAGTCGAGATGGAAGCAGACTGGAGAACAGAACTCCCTTTACATAGTTTCTGCCTTGCCCAGAGCTCTCTGGCTGGCCTTCTGATAAGTGTAAACTGCAGAGGGCCGATCAGTACTTCAGTGAGATCCAACGAGTGGGCCTTCCTCAGTCTGCCATTCTCATGTGTTAATATTTCCCGAAAAGCAATAAATGTTTTTTCTTTTAAGTTAAAGAATAATTTAAATAACTTACATTCAGGAGGCCTTTATCCTAAGTAGTCTACACTAATAAGACCTTTATTACAGTACAATACTGTCTCATGGCAAAATTTACCCTTTTTAGTGTGTAGTTCTGAATGTTTACATCTACAGCCACGTAACCCACCACAGTAAGACATAGAACATTTTTATTGCCCCCCAAAGTTTCTTTGTGCCCCTTTGTAGTCAGCCCTTGCCCCTACCTCCCAGCCTCTGGCAACCACTGATCTGTTTTCTTTCCTTATAATTTTGTCTTTCACAAAATATAAGTATACATGGAGTCTTGGGTCTGTTTCTGGATTCTCTTATCTGTATAGCTCTCCCTTTGCCAGTACTACAGTGTCATTATTTACTGTACTTTTTTTATTAATACATATAGTATACATTACTCTTTTATTGATTTTTTTCTTGGTGTGAAATGAGTGTTCATTGGAGTTAATGTTTTTCTAATATTTATCATTAGCATTTTTAAGTTAAACTTTATATTTTGACAGAACTGTGGATTCATGCAGTTGTGAAATGATACAGAATTTCCCCCAGTAATACTACTGTCTTGCAAAATTATAGTACAGAGCCACAACAGGGGAGTCGACGCTGATAGGTCATGACACCCAACCTGCCTATCACTGCAGGAACCCCGCCGGTGCTCTTATATAGCCACGCCCACAAATCGTAGATTGTTGAACTTATTTTCCTTCTTTAGGTTTTCAGTTTCCTGAAACAAATGTAACTTGAAATCTGTATTGCCAATAACAACATAACTTTCAAGTTTGAAAATCTTATTCAGCTTTTGTTGGCTGAATTGAGCAGTACAATACTCTGACTCAGAATCAGTTTAACAGAGACAAAATGTTTATAAATGATAAGTGTTTAATGAAAGTAGCCGGTACAACGAATAGATTGCTTATTCCTTTTTCTTATCAGCGAGAATTTAACGTGGTGCAAATAAGAGAAAAAAAAATTTTTTTTTTTTAAGATTTTATTTATTTATTTTCAGAGAGAGGAGAAGGGAGGGAGAAAGAGCAATGTATGGTTGCCTCTCACATGGCCCTCATTGGGGACCCGGCCTGCAACCCAGGCATGTGCCCCGACTGGGAATCGAACCGGGACCCTCTGGTTCCCAACCCGCGCTCAATCCACTGAGCTACACCAGCCGGGCAAGAGAAAAAAATTTAGTGGCATAAACAAAATAGAAATTTCTCTCTCGTGTAAAGTTAAGTGCAGAAGTTGCAGTGTAGGACTGGGTACGCAGGTGCAGAAAGTTGTCAGGAACGCAGGCCTTTCCTGTTTTCCATTCCGTTATCCCAAGGTTATGACCCTTGTTTTCTTTGTTCAGGATGACAGAAAGCTTGCTTCTCTGCCTTTATCCATCCTTCTAACTTAGCCTATTTACGCGTTCCAAAATAATACTATTATCATCTTGAAAATAAAAGTTATTTGTTGCTAAATCTGTGGTGACTTTTCGTTTTACTGAATGTTTGGTTGTCTCTGATCTTCATACATTGGTCTGACCTCCTCACAAGGTTGTCACCCCTTTGTACGCGTTGGCGTCAGGACGCTAGGCCAGCACAGAGCTGAGCCCACAGACACTTGGCATGCATATTAACCTGAATAATAAACTAGTTGGAACTTTTAAGTATTTTGATAAAGCTTTAATTACTTTGGTTGATACTTCAGCCAGAGTAACTTGTGAGGCTTTAAGGTAATAATTTTGAATACTAGAGAGCTTAAACAGCATGTTGATAATATCCTGGTGTTTGAAACTTATTAGAAATGTGAAGGATTTAATGCATATATCATATCCAGAATTTTCTTTCCCAAGATTTTTATCGTACTATATATCTTTTAATAAATAGACTTAGTCTTTAGTAAGAAGCTGATGATTTTGTTATCTTATGATATTCAGGCGTATAATAGGTCAAATGCCAATTGTAGAAATTACAAGACCTGGTTCTCTGGTCCATAAAGAGTCTTGGGGGTAAAAAAATGTCTTGGAACTGTTCAAAATGAAATATTCTTTGAGCTACTCTAATCAGTCTAGAAAGTGAGGTGTTACAAACAAAACACCCTTTTCTTCTTTCCTCTTCTCCACTCAGGAATAATCAACATAATTCACAGTCTTGCTTGAAGTAGCAGACTTGTTAACTAGTTTCCTCCACTTAAAATGAGATATTACATGACCTCCTTTAATTTGAGTTTTTAAACTCTAAACTTCAAATTAAACAGGTCTACTCTATATGTGCCTATAAAGTTGAGGTTGTTATCTAAGCACAGCATTAAAATAAATGTTTAAGAAAATAAAATGTTACTGAGGCAGCACAGGAGGGCAGGTATAAAGTGTGCCATAGATTTAATGTACCCCTTTTCAGAGACCCGAACAGAGAGGGGCAGTCCTTCTCTCAAGTTTGTCTCCCGAGGTTTCTAGTCTTCTTTCCTTTTGCTGTTAAATGTTTATCTTTTACCCTAAATGCCTTATAAAACTTCTGCATATATTTCAATTTTAGAATGTTTTATAATTTGCTATTGCTTTCATAAACTTGTATTTTGACATATAATGAACTATGACAAAATCTAAAATAAATGACTATTAAACAACTTTTTAGGGGGAGAGGTATATGCATATACTATTCCAAAATATTCTCATAAATGGCCACTTCCTTATTTAGCCTGGCACTGTTACGGATTTATGGCTAACTTCTGCTGTGTTTTCCTTCTGTTCTTGGTGCTGTTCTGCAGACTTGATTTCACTCGGAAATGTGTTTAAGTAGTTGACACTTTAGGAGCTTCTCGACTGCCTAGACTTAAATCTCTGAAATACCCTTGGGTCAGTATAGTGTTGCTGTTCCCCCTCAATCCAGTAATAGACTTGAAGATGAGAAAGTATGTGGGCTTCAGCGTCAGTTAAAAAGTTGGCTGTCCCATCACTGGTTTATATGACTATGAGCAAATAATTGAACTTTTCTGGCCCTGAATTCAACTCCTGAAAACTGTTTAACTTGAGCAGAGTTGATATGAGGAGAGAAATATGTGTAATTTACATACTTATCTGGCACACAGGAACTCTAATAATAGTCAACCTCCATTCTGTCCTCAAATTATTGAGCATAACTTTAATTTAGAAAGCTTCTGTACTCTTAAAAGACCCACTAATGGGGTCTTATTTCGTGATTCTTTAACCTTTTTTACTCTCTAATCTTTGGATTCCCTAGAACTGAGAAATTGTAGCAAGTAGATTTGAAAAAATAGACTAAGTGTTTTTGGAAATCTATTAGAAAGTGTTGACACCTTGTGTAATTAACTGAAATTTAACTAAGCATTAACAAGAGGCCTAGCCTTTATTAGATCAACAAGAACCGATATCTATGGTTTGGTGTGGTACAAAGTTAATAGTAGCATTGATAATAACTACTATAATTTATAAATAAAACATCTGCTACATTTTAGTCAATGCCCATGTGCTATACTGGTTTCTTTCTCCATTATTCCTCTGTCAGGGAATTGCATTTCTAGCTGTTAATTGCTTGTTGGTTTTAAACAAGTTCGTTCTTAAGTTACTGTAGCTCTGTCAGCCTCGCTGGGGTCATGTACTATTCCCTTCTAATGGACTGTCAAACCATTTTAGGCACCACGTCAACCATACCTGCACCCAGAGTAGGCCCATTTACTTTGTTTATTCCTCGTGACCGCCATCACCACGTAGCGGACTCAGCTGGGCCCTGGCAGTGAAACCATCTCTTTTTCTAACTTGAACACCCTTGTCAAAGTTTCACTGAAAAGTGTTCTTTATCACCTTCTGGAACTCTGAACTGTATAATCCGTGGAAGTGATACCCAGACACTTCAAAAGTGGGTCCTCTCGATTCCTTGCATATTTTTGTGCAGTTCATGTCACTAAGTTACAGAACCTTTTTGTTATTAGTCTACATAATTACCTAACAAGTTTTGATATGACTTTCTGTAGTTGCTCCTCTTTAGAAACACTGGTTTGGTTCTACTAGCCAGTGGTGAAAGTAAACCTTCAGTTCTTTTCACACCATTTCCACTTCCTGCCAATATAGGCTTGGTAATTGAGCCTTCTTAAGCTTCACTTTTAGAACAAAAAAGTGTCTTTTTTAAATTGTGGTAAAATAAACATAACTTAAAATTTACCATTGCAACCATTTTTAAGTGTTCAGTTCAGTGGCATTAAGTACTTTCATAGTGTTACGTAAGCATCATTACTATTTCCAGAACTTTCTCATCATCCCAAACAGAAATTGTACCCATTGAGCAATAACTCCTCATTTGTCCTTTATTCCAGCACTTAGTGACTTTTTTCTATAACTTTCTGTCTCTATGAATTTGCTTCTTCTAAATACTTCAGATAAATGAATTCATACAATAATTGTTCTTTTAAAAAAGCAAACAAAATATAACCAGAGACATTGAAATTAAGAACAATCTAACAATAGCCAGAGGGGAGGGGGAACGGGACCGTGGGGAGAAGGGTTTTCAGGAACTACCATAAAGGACACATAAACAAAACCAAGGGGGAGGGTGGAGGCAAGGGAGGGAGGTGGGTTTGGATGGGGTGGGGGGAGGGGAGGGGAGAAAATGCAGACAACTGTCATTGAACAATAATAAAGTAAAAACAATAATTATTCTTTTGTTTGGCTTATTTCATTGACCATAATTTTTTCAAGGTTCATGTTGTAACATGGATCAGCCTTTTATGGCTGAATAATATTTCATGGTATGTGTATACGAGGTCTGTCCATAAAGTATCCAGCCATGTATGTGGAAAAATAGAGACATTTATTAAAGAAAATACAAGATATAAGAATCATTGTACATAGGATAATGACGCCTTAGTCCCTTTCAAAGTAGGCACCTTGGGACCTTACACAGTTCTCCCAGTCGCCATCAGCTGCCCATCGTTATTTTCCTGAATCTCATTGATGGTTTGAAATCTCTTCCCTTTCAAAGATGATTTTAGTTTTGGGAAAAGCCAAAAGTCACAGGGCACCAAATCTGGGCAGAAGGGGGCTGAGTCACCTGGGTGATTTGATGTTTTGCCAAAAAACTACATGAGACATGTAGCATGAGCGGGTGCATTGTTGTGATGAAGATGCTAATCACCAGGCCCGGCTGGTGTAGCTCAGTGGATTGAGCTCGGGCTGGGAACCAGAGGGTCCCGGTTCGATTCCCAGTCGGGGCACATGCCTGGGTTGCAGGCCAGGTCCCCAATGAGGGCCATGTGGGAGGCAACCATACATTGCTCTTTCTCCCTCCCTTCTCCTCTCTCTGAAAAATAAATAAAATCTTTAAAAAAAAAAAAAAGATGCTAATAACCAGTTAGTTGCCCATAGCTGTGACCTTCTGAATCATCTGAATATTTTCCATGGAGGAATGTGCAAGCTTAATGCAAAATTTGATGCAGATTCATTGCTCTACTCACTCAGTCATTTTGAATCAAGGGATACAGAGTACACAGGCTCACTCAAGAGCATCTACCACCCCCACTGACTAGTACAGTAAAGTCATCATTGTTCACGCATGTGCATTCCAGTCCTCTCTCCTTGGCTGCCAGGTTACAGTCATGCCGCACAAACTGTTCTTGTTATACTAACAATGGCTGGGCTTTTTCCCGACAGACCTTGTGTGCGACATTGTGTTTATCCATTCATCTGTTGATAAGCACTTGAGTTGTTTCCACCTTTTGGCTATTGTGGATAATACTGCTATAAACATTGGTATGCAAGTATCTTTTAAGTTCTTTTTTCCTAGCAGTGTCACATATCTTTGATTTTTGGTGCTCTGACTGGGAATAGAACTGGTGACCTTTCAGTTTGAAAGCCAGCACTCAACCCACTGGGCCACACCAGCCAGGGCTTGAATTCTCATTTTTATTTCTTCTGGGTGTATACCTTGAAGTATAATAGCCAGGTCATCTGATAATTCTATGTTTAATCTCTTTAAGAAGCACCATATTGTTTTCCACAACACTGCACCATTTTACATGCCCACGGGCAATGTACACAGGTTACAGTTTCTCTGTATCCTCACCAACACTTGTCATTTTTCACAATTTTTTGTTTTTTTAGCAATAGTCATGTTAGTGGGTATGTGTGGATCTCATTGCAGTTTTGATTTTTCATTCCCTTTATGACTAAAGATCCTGAATATCTTCTCATGTATTTATTGTTATTTATGTCTTTTTGATGGAAATGTCTGTTCAGGTTCTTGGACCATTTTTTAATTGGATTGTTTGTTTTATTGTTGAGTTATAAGAGTTCTTTACATATTCTTTCCTGTTCAGTATTTTGGAAGATTTTGAGAATTGGTATTGATTCTTTAAATACTTGGTAGACTTGGTTTTTTTTGGGGGGGGAGGGTTAAATTACTGATTCAATCTACTTGCTAGTTATACATCTTTTTAGATTACTTATTTCTTCTCGAGTCAGTTTGGATAGTTTGTTTCTAAGAATTTGCCCATTTCACCTAGGTTATCCAATTTATCAGCATATAATTGTCCATAGTATTTTCTTACAGTCTTTTAAAATAATATGTTTTATTGATTTTGCTATTACAGTTGTCCCATTTTTTTCTCCCCTTTATTCCCCACCACCCTGTCCCCATCTCCTACCATCATTCCCCCCTTTTACTTCATGTCCATGGGTCACACATATAAGATCTTTGGCTTCTCCATTTCCCGTACCATTCTTAACCTCCTGTCTATTTAGTATCTACCATTTATGCTTCTTACTCCGTTTACTTTTTCTCCCATTCTCCCCTCCCCCTCTCCACTGATGACCCTCCATGTGATTTCTAGTTCTGTGATCTGTTCCTGTTCTAGTTATTTGCTTAGTTTGTTTTGTTTTTGTTTTTTTAGGTTCAGTTGTTGATAGTTGTGAGTTTGTTGTCATTTTACTGTTCAATTTTTGATCTTCTTTTTCTTAGATAAATCCCTTTAACATTTCATATAATAAGGGCTTGGTGATGATGAACTCCTTGAACTTGACCTTATCTGGGAATAACTTTATCTGCCCTTCTATTATAAATGATAGCTTTGCTGGATAGAGTAATCTTGGATGTAGGTCCTTGCCTTTCATGACTTTGAATACTTCTTTCCAGACCCTTCTTGCCTGCAAGGTTTCTTTGGAGAAATCAGTTGACACTCTTATGAGAACTCCTATGTAGGTAACTGTCTCCTTTTCTCTTGATGCTTTTAAGATTCTCTCCTTATCTTTCATCTTGGCTAATGTAATTATGATATGCCTTGGTGTGTGCTTCCTTGGGTCCAACTTCTTTGGGACTCTGAGCTTTCTGGACTTCCTAGAAGTCTATTTCCTTTGCCAGATTAAGGAGGGATATTCTCCTTCATTATGTTTTCAAATAAGTTTCAATTTGTTGCTCTTCCTCTTCTTCTGGCACCCCTATGATTCGGATGTTGGAACATTTAAAAATGTCCCAGAGGTTCCTAAGCCTCTCCTCACTTTTCTGATTTTTTGTTTCTTCATTCTTTTCTGGTTGAATGTTTATTTCTTCCTTCTGTTCCAAACTGTTGATTTGAGTCCCAGTTTCCTTCCCTTTACTGTTGGTTCCCTGTACATTTTTCTTTATTTCACTTTGCATAACCTTCACCTTTTCCTCTCTCTTGCGACCAGACTCAGCTTTTCTGTGTGCATGCTGATTACCAGTGTTTTGAACTCTGCACCTGATGGGTTGGCTATTTCTTTATCACTTACTTGTATTTTTTTCTGGAGCTTTGATCTGTTTTTTCATTTGGGCCATGTTTTTTTGTCTCAGCGCATCTGTAACGTAGTAAGGAGCAGAGCCTTAGGTATTCACCAGGGCAGGGCAACCCATGTCCCTGCATTGTGGTGCTGTGTGTGGGAGAGGGGTCTGAGAGGGAACAGTGCTACTTGCTCAGCTCTTGGTGGGCTTTCAGTCACTTCCTCCACCACGCAAGAGCAAATTGAGACCTTCTGGTGCTGATTTCTGGGTGGGTGGGTTTGTGTACATTCTAGGACCCTGTGGGTCTCTCCAGTGAACTCTCCTGTGAGGCTGGGAGTTTCTCCCGCTGCCGCCTCAACCCCCACAGGTATTTTCAATCAGAGGTTTGAGGTTTTATTTCCCCAAGCTGGAGCACTGGGTTGTGTGGTCTGTCTCGCTCCCCAGTTGTTCCTCCTGGCTTACCCGCCCACAAATGTGGGGCCACCCACTCTGCCAGCTGCCACCTTGCCATGAACCCTCTCTGCCCCGGCTGCCCATCCGCTCCTCCTACCAGTGTAGATGAATGTTTCTTCTTTAACTCCTTGGTTGTTGGACTGCCATACAGTTTGATTTTCTGGCAGATCTGGTAATTTTTTGTTTTTAAATTGGTTGTTGTCTTTCTTTTGGTTGTGCAAGGAGGCAAAGTGTATCTACCTACATGTCCATCTTGGTTGGAAGTCCCCAAAATGAACTGATTCTAAATATACTGCTTGTCTTTCTGGAATTGTATCCTTCTGTTTATTTTGGCTGTGTCAAAACCTCATTTTGAAAAAACATACAAAAGGGTAAATTATCAGTTTATTGAATCAAAGGAAAGATTAACCAGCTAAAGCTGAGAAGGCAAGGTGCATCTAACTCTGAGGAAGAACAGCAAAAGAACTGATTGCCTCTAGTAGTATCCTGAACATCTCTCTTCTGTTCTCTCTTGTAAGCTTTTTTTAATCTTCTCTCATTGCATCCTGACCCACTCCATGTGATAGGAAATATGTGTGCCAACAGCACCAAAATTTTATATTTTATAGTTTCTGTGATGGGATAGGAACTGATTTTAACTTTCTAGATTCCAGATTTTAAAATCTTAGAAAAAGATGTGTTGTCTCAGCAAAAGGTGCCCGCCCAGTACCCACTAACTCTAGCCCGTGGGAGTGTGACAGTTCTCCTGGCAGTCATACAGAAGAAGGTGGGGTATGGAAACAGTGAAGTTCTCAGGAGAATTGCGCTGGTGAATGGACAGGCAGGCAGTCTTATGAATGCCCATGATGTCTCAAAACTTGTTTATGGCATGGGATGACCAAATGAATGCCACGGTGGGCAAATTCTCAAGTCTTGAGCTACTTTAGAGAATAGAGATTTACATATTGGTAGTATATATGTGCTTTAGATATTCTTGGTTAATAAAACTTCCCCGCCGGATTGTCTAAGACTTGCAGAAGTGCCGTAGATATAATTCCAACAATGCATTTCCTCTCCCTCCCTCCCTCCTGTACCCTGCTTTTACTTGTGACTGCATTTAATTAACAACTCGAGATATATTTCACATAACCATAAAATTTCCCCATTTAAAACATACAGTTCAATGGTTTTTACTATATTCATAAAGTTGCACAACCATCACTACAAATTAGTTTTAGAATGTTTTCTGTATCCCGAAAAGAAAGCCCATTCCTATTAACAGCCACTGCCCTTTGCGCTCTCTTACCCTCCCCTCCCCCAAGTTCCTGAAGTTCCTGGCAACCCCTCATCCACTTTATGTCTCTATGAATTTGCTTATTCTGGTTTTTCATACAAATGAAATCATATAATATGTGGCTTTTTACATCTGGTTTCTTTCACTTAGTGCTTTCAAGGTTTATCCATACTGTAGCATGTTATCAGTACTTCATTTCTTTTCTTTTTTTTCCTGAATAATATTACATTGTATAAATATACCACATTTTATTTTATTTATTTTTCAATCCTCACCAGAGGATATGTTTGTTGATTTTAGAGATAGAGAAAGGAAGAGAGAAAGATCAATGTGAGAGATAAACATCTATCAGTAACATCTATTGGTTGCCTCCCTTACGCTCTCCGACAGGGGATCTAACTTGCAGCCTAGGTATATCCCCTGGCTGGTATGCAAACCTAAAACCTTTTGGTGTACAGAACGATGCTCCAACCAACTGAGCCACCTGGCCAGGGCTGGCTATATAACATTTCCTTTCAGTTGAAAATTGGCACAGTAAAATGGGATTGAGGAATATTTCAATTTTGGTGAATGAATCTGAAACTGCAGCACATAAAACCCAGATAGAGTGGGTTGAGGTAAGGAAAGTCAAAATAGGGGTAATAGAGGCCCTGGCTGGTGTAGCTCAGTGGATTGAGCGCGGGCTGGGAACCAAAGGGTCCCGGTTCGATCGATTCCTAGTCAGGGCACATGCCTGGGTTGCAGGCCAGGTCCCCGCCAGGTCCCCGCGAGGGCCATGTGAGGAGCAACCATACATTGCTTTTTCTCTTCCTCTCTGTCTCCCTTCCTTCCCCTCTCTCTAAAAATAAAAAAAAAAATATATATATAGGGGTAACAGAATTGGTAAATAGGAAGCTTTCCAGAGATCAGAAATCACAACAAAAGTTACAGAGAGAATGAAAAAATTATGATCAGGAAAATTTCAGAATTTAAAATATTGGAAGCTTTGAAAAATTACAAGGCCTAATCTGTACAATGAAGTATTATGCCAGAATTTGATTTTCTAAGTAGTAACTTCAGTTAAGGATATAATTGCCAAGAATTTTGATAAATTGACCTTTAAAATAGTTTTGTATTATTTTAAATTATAGCCAACCTTTGCTTAAGTTGGATGTTACAGATTCTCCTTTTTATAAAATTGGTTACATCAATCAGCCATAGTTTCTATAAAACAAAAATCTTTTTAGCTCACAACAATAGACTGTTTTGAAGTGTTTGATTATAAAATATCAAATGATTTGCATTTTTAATGTATCATTTTCTTTCAGGTTGCCGTGTAGGATTTTGGAAGTCCTCCCTCCATCACATCAAAATGGTTTTGCTAATGGACACGTCAGCAGTGTAGATGGAGAAACTATTATTATCAGTGATAGTGATGATTCAGAAACACAAAACACTTCTTTTCAAAATGGGTAAGTGATTTTTATTAATTTTTAAAATATATATCAGATTGGCTGATGATACTCTGTTGAAACAAATTTTTTCTTTAGTCCCTTTCTAAAGAAAGGGACTTTGTTCTAGCCGCCCCGTGGCTACTCTTTAGCTGAGCAGTGTGGCTCCACAGCACGGGTTGGAGTTGGTAAAGCTGAAACTCACCTTGTTAATTCTCGTTAGCAGCTTAAGAGCAATTGAAGCTCATCTCATTCAATAACACTTACATGTTCCACTTTGTTTACTTGGGAGAATTCTGTACTTTATCAGACTTACTTACTTTATGGTACATATGGTAAGGAAACTCTGTACCTTTCTGAAATTCAGTCAGTTGACGACCTGCATCAGCTAAGTGCTCTTGGAGAAAAAGCGCACAAACACATCTAGATTGGCACTCCCTGCAGGTGAGTTTAAAATCCTGAGTCTTCAACTGATGACTCTGTTTACATGTTTTAACTCAGCTCCTTCCCTGTTGCCCACCGCCACCATCTAATTCGTCACTGCTCCATTCTGTTCCCCCTCTGCCTTTGAAGAATTTCAGACTCAAAAATGCTTTCCCCAGCCTGTCTTGTGTCTTTCTTTTTCTTCCCTATTTTCAGTAAATAGTACCATAATCAAATAAGAAGCCTGAGGCTACTCTTTTCTTAATTTATTGATCTGAGAGAGAGAGAGTGGAAGGAAGAGAGAGGAACATCAGTTTATTGTTCCACTCATGCATTCATTGACTGATTCGTGTATGTGCCTAGGCCAGGGATTGAACCCACAACATTGGTGTATTGGGTCAAGCTCTGACCAGCTGGGCTACTCAGCCAGAGTTCTGGGGCTGCACTTAAAAACTTCCTTTGAGAGCAGGCTGAGGGTGAACAGAGGGGAGAGAGGAGGGAATTTTAGGGGAAAAGGGTGAAGGGTTTGCTGGAGCAATTATAGAGGACACATGGACAATATAACGGGGCGGGGGGGAGGTGGGGAAGGCTGGGGGCTTGGGCTGGGTGGGGGAGGCAAAAAACTGTATTTGAACAATTAAAAAATTAAATTTAAAAAAATAAAAATTAAAAAAAAAAAACTTACCTTTAACTCCTTTGCTCCTGAAATACTAATTAGGAACTATAAAGCTCTGTCTCTCAGAACCTTGTAATTCAAGTTCCCTTTTTGCTGACTTGAACTGTTGTATCTATAGCCAGCATTTCAGCAGTTACTGAGTCCTGGCACTGTGCTAAGTGCTTGCTTTGCCTGTTTGTCAGTTCTGGAAGAGTATTGTTATTTTTGTTTAACAAGAACCTGAGCCTTGGAAAGGTTAATTGGCTTTGCATGAGGTCATCTAGCCAGTACATTACCTGACAAAAAAATGATTTTTGGGTGAATGAATGAAGCATGATATAGTCTGATATACTAAGTCTTTTGATATACCTCACTTTTTTTTCTTGAGTTACCACTATTAAGCAGAAAAAGAAACTAGTAGATCACTTGTCTGTATCTCTTATTGAATATGTAGTGTAGCATGCAGAATTGGTGGGCATTGTGGTAGTTAATGTACATCCTTTAGCAGCTCTGAGAGTAGTTCATCTGGAGGTTTTTGGACTATAGCGAAGATTGTAACCCTTCAAGTTATATATTAGATGATTCTTGAACAGTTAAATACAGATTTTGTATATAAAATTTTTTTTAATTTGATATTTAAATATGGTAAGCGTTTGTTTATAAAGTTTTTCATTTTAAAATAACATCATTTGCGGTTATTTTGCAATGACTTTTAATTACTCATTGTTTTTGGTGCTTTGTGATGAGAAATGTCTGGATTCTTAGGTTCAGCACTGTTATTCAGTGCATTAATGTTCTTTCCCTTCTTTTTAGATTTTATTATGAGCTACCTGCATATTTTGTGTCTAATTTGTTAACTTGGGTACAAAGCAAATTAATTCAGAATCTCAATTATTAAGTGAATGTTTTGCCTGTTATATGTAGCATTTAGAATATTTCTATTCATAAATCCCACTTGTGCTACTTATAAGAAGCTCATCACAAAGTGTAATTGAATTTGGCCATAGGAGTAATTAGTAATACTTTCCTCCTCTGTAGTCTGTGCCTTCTCCTTTGAATATAGGTACTTGGAATAGGCCCTTGATAGAAGAAAATTGAATAAGCTAGTCTGTTACTTTATTCATAGATTCATTAAACCTGTTTATGATTCTCAGAGAATCTGAGCTTTAACTATACATCAAAATCATAATATGCCTGGATGTCTATATTACTACTGCGGTATCCAGAGATACCAGGAAGCATGAAACAGTCATCTTTGGACCTTTGCTCTATTATTTCTATTAATTCCCTAACTGAAGTGATTTACTTATAGGTTTCTCCCAGAACAAAAACAGTCTGGATTTTCTTATGTTTGAGTAGGTGGGTTGAAGGGAAAGGAACAATTCTTTATCAGGCATCTTCTACAAGGTAAACAGTGTAACAGCCCCCACATGCTGTTTGTTCATTCCTCAGACCCATTCTAAAGGGTAGATAGTCATATTCTTACATTGTTGAGGAGAAATAGAAGTTCCAAATTAGAAAATTTGCCCAGTATCACATAGTTGATAATATCTGCAAGATATACTAAAGCAGCATATTTGGAATTACAGGTCTTCAAAATGATCACCAGCATTTTGTGGGAGAGGATGAGGCAGAGGCAGAGAGAAGGGGGGAGAACGTGTATAACATAATCATTTGCTATTTTAACCATTTTAAGTGTACAGTTTAGTAGCATTAATTACATTCACAGTATTGTACAACTATCACTGCTATTTTCAAAACTTTTTCATCTCTCTAAACAGAAACACTGTACCCATTAAGTAATAATTTCCTGTTTCCTTGTTCCCCCACCCCTAGTAACCTCTAATCTGGTTTATGCCTCTTTGAATTTACCTATTCTAGATATTTCATGTAAGTGGAGTCATAATATTTGTCCTTTTGTGTCTGGCTTATTCCACTTAGTATAATTTTTCAAGATACATCCATATTGTAGCATGTTGAAATTTATAACAGAATGAATGAATGAATGAATGAATGAATGAATGAAGTGAATGCACCCTCAAAGAGACGAAAAGGTAAGAAGTTGGTGGGGGTTTTAAATGTGTAGCTTCATTGCCAATCCTTTTTTTTTTTTTTTTTAGATTCTATTTATTTATTTTTAGAGAGGGGGAAAGGGAAGGGGAAAGAGAGGGAGAAACATCTATTGGCTACCTCTCACTCACCCCCAGCAGGGGACCTGACCTTCAACCCAGGCAGGTCTGTGATCAGGAATCAAAACAGCAACTTTTCAGCCCTGGCTGGCGTAGCTCAGTGGATTGAGCGTGGGCCTGTGAACCAAAGGGTCACCAGTTAGATTCCCAGTCAGGGCACATGCCTGGGTTGTGGGACTAGTCCCGAGTTGTGGGCATGTGAGCCACATATTGATGTTTCTCTTTCTCCTTCCCTTCCCCTCTCTCTAAATAAATAAATAAAATCCTTAAAAAAAAAAAGAAAGAAACAACAACTTTTCAGTTAATAGGCCTGCAGTCAATCCACTGAGCCACACCAGCCAGGGCAGCCAATTCAATTACATTATCTCCACTTTTGCTCTCAAATTACAAAGCTATGAAGAAGAAAGTTTAAAAGCAAATATAAGAACTCTTTGTTTTACCTAATTTTACAGATTTTACCTAAACTGGGTACTGTGCTTATTATTCTCTAGTTATTTTCTTCACCTAAGGAAAATAGATCGAAAGAGTAATTAGAGTACCTACCTAACATAAAATAGTGCTTTGTACTTTTTTGGCTAACAGAATGGTGAGGGATATCAGTGACATATAAAATCATAGTTAAAATAAATACACATTAGCCCTGACTGGTGTAGCTCCGTGGATTGAGCGCGGGCTGCGAATCAAAGGGTCGCCGGTTCGATTCCCAGTCAGGGCACATGCCTGGGTTGCAGGCCAGGTCCCCAGTGGGGGCCACGTGAGAGGCAGCCACACATTGATGTTTCTCTCCCTCTCTCTCTCCCTCCCTTCCCTTCTGTCTAAAAATAAATAAATAAAATCTTTAAAAATAAATAAATACACATTAGATTGTGTTATAGAACTCATATGTTCTTAGAAACTAGATTTCCATTTAAAATCTCACAGTTCCACAAAAATAATTAACTGATTTGTGTCTTTGCTCTTTTTAGGAAGAAAAGAGATGCAGTTGATCCCTTATTGTTTAAGTACAAGGTGCAACCCACTGAAAAAGAATTGTATGAGTGTGCCATTGTTAAAGCCACACACATCAGGTAAAATTCAGTGCCTTTTCTATGCTGGTTTAAAGTCCTATAATTATGTTAGGTTAAGAAGATTTGATGTAGAACAAATGGGTAGTGTTGCAAGTGATCGCTTCTTTTTTTAAAAATAATGGGCATTGAGCCCGGCTGGTGTAGCTCAGTGGATTGAGCGCGGGCTGGGAACCAGAGGGTCCCGGTTCGATTCCCAGTCGGGGCACATGCCTGGGTTGCAGGCCAGGTCCCCAGTGAGGGCCATGTGAGAGGCAACCATACATTGTTCTTTCTCCCTCCCTTCTCCTCTCTCTGAAAATAAATAAATAAATAAATAAATAAATGGGCATTGATATGCTCATAGACTGATAAAGTGAACCTGATATACTCTATGAACCCTTGATTTATTAGCAACTATCCCCAAATAGTCTTTACATCTAAGAAATTATGAAGGATCCTATTTATGAGATACTGCTCATGAGGGAACCCAATTTTCAAAGCTTAGAAATCTGATGGTGCTTAGAAATGTGTCAGTCACATATATAATATTTTATTCATTAGACACGAACATCTGATCAGTCTCTTCTCATTCCTTATGAAAGTTAAATAGTAAAAGTTGAGTATCTTTTAAAATTCCTCTTTGAGACATAATCAAGAGAGAAAAGTAGTAAGTGGTCTGTATTTTTAAACTGTTTATAGTAGCAGCACTATACACAGGTGTATTTGGGGACAATCCCATTGCTGCCTGCGGAGGTTAAGCTCTTAGTCATCGAAAGTGAGCTGACGTCATCGGCCCTCTCTCAGCTTGCCATGTGGAAGTCAGTGTTGCGTTTTGTTTGATGTAAAATATTTTTGCTTATTCTCTCATCTCTGTTGCCCCATGTATACTTATATGTTCAAAGAAAAGTGATAATATTATTGGGAGGACCTCTACTTAAAACCTTTATAGTTTATTTACTCAAGAAGCTTTTAATGTGGTCTTTTCTTGAAAGAAATACATTGAATTTAATTTTAAAAATTACTTTTCAGAAATACTTGTGTATTATTTATCGTTTTTGTCTTATTATGGTGGTGCTTATTACTGTTATGGTGACTCTATTTGAATTTGGGAGCAAGAGATGATCAAAAATAGTATATTCTTGGGATCTTCAGAATTCTCTATTCGCTTTAATTTTAGTCCCATGAATTTGTTGGCTGCCATGTGAAATTTAAATATAAAATATTTAAGAATTTGGTAAAAATCCATGTTCAACTCTGTTCACCATATCAATTTGAATCTTGGTTTACACAGTGTTATGTGATATCTGGTAGCCTGCTGATTATAATTTTTTAAAGAATTTTAATGGTGATAACTTGTAGCAATGATCATCTAATTTTACAAGATTTGGTTTATTCTTTATAGTGTATTTTTCTTGAGAATTATTTGATGTCTAAGTGGTTCCTAAGCAATAAATGCATATAGAATTATTTTTTATCCTCACCAGCGGATATAGCCATTGATTCCAGAGAGAGGAAGGGGGAGAGAGAGACAGAGAAACATAGATGGTTGCCTCCTGAACACGCCACAGTGGGGGGCAGGACCTGCAACCTAAGCGTGTGCCCTGACTGGAAATTGAACCCGCAGCCTTCTGGTTTACTGGATGATGCTCCAACCAACTGAGCCACATTGGCCAGGGCACATATACTATTTTTAATGGACTTTTATAATAGATCCAATCAAGTAGATCTTATTCTATATAAATAATTCTTTGTCAAGTTTCTTGTTGCTTCTACATAAATACTATTAGCGAAATGTCCTTTTCCTAGGCTTGAAATTGAAGTTGTTATAGATTTCCATGTTATGGAAATCAGATTGATACTAACTTTCCTCTTTCTTCTTTAGCAGGAGAAAACACCTATTTTCTCGTGAGAAACTAAAGCTTTTTCTAAAGCAACACTGTGAACCACAAGATGGAATCATTAAAGTTAAGGTAATTAGAACAGTAAAATTATTTGCTAGAAAGAAGAAAAAAAGAGAAATGAGTAGTGGCATAAAGTTATAACATTGCAGAAAGTTATGTTAAAGATGGTTGAAAATAGGTTTCTTTTTATTTAAAGCCAACTTTTAGTAATTTTCTTTCTGTTTATTGGGTTAAATGCTGTTTTTGCAATTGCTAGAATTTCAAGGTGGAACAGGTGCTACCACTTTTTTTTTCCTGGTAAAAAAGTTAACCAGGTGAGAATAGATAGTAAACTTGACAGAAGAAAGGTTGTGGGGTGGGGCAGCTGTAATTTTCTACGTGTGGTTCTGGCTCACAAAACAGATGAAGAGAACAGCGCTGAAACAGATCCTAGTAGACAGGAGAACAACATAGAGAAAGGACATCAGAGACCAATACCAAGCAGGTAGATCACCTTTTATTCATAACCATTAAAAGGGAAAAAAATCAAGTTTAGAAAATTCACATTGTACACTGAGTAAAAAGTTAAATGGTAAAATTAATTCTTTAAAATGAGAAACATTGAACTCACATTGGGAGAAATGCCAAATCTAAGTAAAAAGGCA
>PVJI01006886.1:0-82678 GCA_004026765.1 Micronycteris hirsuta | reverse complement strand
GTTTCTTGAGCTGCCTGATAACATATGCTTTGAACTCAATGTCTGATAGTTGGCTTGCCTCTGTTTCATTTATCATTCTTTCTGGGGCTTCCTCCTTTCCTTTCATTTGGGGATTGTTTCTTTGTCTTCCCATTGTTTGTGGGATTCTTCTTGCTAGCCTCTGGTTCTTAAACTGATCTGTGAAGTTCTCTGAAGCAGCAAAGTTAATTTTGTGTCATTCTCTGTTTTTTGGGCTGACTCTTGTCTGGGTCCCACTCTATTCTCTTCACAATTCCAGGTTTTAATGCCTCACCTGTTGATAAGGAAGCAAGGGAAGGGAGATAAAGAAGGAAAAGAAAGCAAAAGAAAAGGAAAAAGAAAGATAAAGAAGAAAACAATTTTAAAATAACATAAAATAAAAAAATAATAAAAAATAGGAAATAAAAGGAAGAGAAAACTAGGAATACCAAATGAAGGGAAGGTAGAAGGAGTTAAAAAAATATAGAGGGACAAATAGGAAGGAGGGTGGGGAAAAACAACCAAAGAAACAAAGAGAAAATGAGAGAAGTAAAAAAAATAAAAAAATAAAAATAAAAAAAAGACTTTTGTTGGCTGGCTTCAACAGCGTCAGGCTGGGGAGATCTGCTGTCTTCCTGGGCTGCACTCTTAGCTGCCATTCCGCCACCAGCGGAGTTGCCAGGAGCTTGCAGCACCTCCTCTGGGCCGCCTGACCCCCACCCTGAGTCAGAGTTTATGAGGTCTGTGTCTCCCCTCAGTGGGGCTCAATGTAGCTCCTCTGTTTCTCCCGCAGGGAGGGACTCAGCACCGCAGGTCTGGGTTGTGTCTCAGGCCCTCCAGGTGTGAGCTCCGTGCCTCTGCCTTCATGGATTGCTTTTGTCTCTGGGATTGGAGCTTGCAAGCCGCAGGCCTGGGCACCTGGTCGGGCACCTATGCCAGCCGCTCCCAACTGGCTCCGCCGGGTGCACTCCCGATCCCGGAGCTCCGGCCTGGGTTTCCCTTTCAGTTCAGTCTCCAATTCCTCCCGCTGGGTTCGCCAGCCTCTGCAGATCAGTCCCCAGGTACGCACCGACCTCCGGACTGCTGGGGACCAAGGCTCTTCCAACAGACGCTCGCGCCTGCTTTGGCAACTCACACACCCCAATCCAGCTCCCTCCCACGGATCCTGGAGCAAACCAGGAAGCTGCTGCAACTGGATCCGCAGACCTCCCGGCTCCCCGTGAGGCCCGAGGGACCCCTTCCCTCCGAAGCAGTCTCCCTACCGGCTGATCTTTCAGTTTTATGCGCAGTCCTGGTTGCCAATCTTCCCAGACACCGGAATACAGCTGGGTGATCGCTCTGCTCCTCAGAAAATCGGCCAGATATCCCGCCAGTGGGCCGGAGGAAAGCGATCACGCTTCCTCCTTCTCCGCCGCCATCTCTCGCCCCCCCCTATTTTGATTGACTTTTATCGTTGCTGGGGGTTATTTGCTCTCAGGGTTGCATCTGTCGGGCTGACGTCACATTATTTCTCTGTCCTTGCAATCCCCCACACAGAAGGTCAGATGGAGGCTAATTAATAGTTCCATGAATTATCTTAAAAAGGCAAAATCATTCGCTACTTCTCAATGTTTGTTGGCTCTGAAGCAGATGACATTTTTAAAAATCGTATTTCAATGAAAGAACATGCATATTACTTGCATCTGAATGTGAGCTTGTCAACAGTGCTAAAGTAAAAAAGGGGATCAACATCCTATATTATGGTAAACACTGAGAGAAATATTGAATGTGAATAAATGAATTCAGTGGCGGGTCATTGGCATCGTTCCTACCTGTGAGAGAAAGAGAAAGAAAGGAAAGGCTCACTGGAACCATCCATTTATGAGAAACACCAGTTACTTATTGAGCATCAAATATGTACCAGACATTTTACTAGATATTTGCCACTTATTATCTCTAATCCTCATAAATTCTCCACACGCTTTTTTGCAGTGAGGTAATTGGGAATCTGAAAGCATAAGGGACTTGCCTAGCACTGAATGAATAGTAAATACGTGGAGAATAATAATTCTGCAGTAGGGGCTGCCACTTTTTAAGGTAACCTTCACAGGTTCATTTCAGATAAAATAAAAAATGATGTAAAACAGTATCTTGCTACTGGGGAAAACTGTAGTCCATTTTCTGACTCTTTAAATATGCCAGAGTATTTATAAAAGACAAAATAGGGGCATATCTATTTTTTACCATGTAACACAAAAGTTTTCCTTCTCCTTTGAATTTTTGTTATTTTTTAAAATTTTATATTGGATGAGAGAACTGAAAGTAAATTTTCAATAATACTTTCTGCTTTGTGTATCTTCAAAAAAAAAATTCCAACTCAATGAAGAGGTTAGAGAATTTATCTCTTTGCATAGCTTCAACAATAGATTTGATGCATGGGGCAACCAAAGCTTTTGCATTGGACAAATTGATCCCTAAAAATAACTGGTGAGTTTTCTTAGATAGACATTAAGATTCTGAAAATGAACATATATTATCTGTGGACACACATGAAAAGAGAACCTCGTAGGACCTTAGAGCTGGCCAAAAATTATTTTCCTCATTCATTCATTCATTCATTCATTCGCAAGTATGTATTAAATGCCCACTATGTGCACGTATGGCACTGGGCTTTAAAAGGAAATAAGATAAGAAATAGTCTCACTTTTTTTTTTTAAGATTTTATTTATTTTTTTAGAGAGAGGAGAAGGGAGGGAGACAGAGAAGGAGAGAAACAGCAATGTATGGTTGCCTCTCACATGACCCTCACAGGGGACCTGGCCCGCAACCCAGGCATGTGCCCTGACTGGGAATCGAACCGGGACCATCTGGTTCCCAGCCCGCGCTCAATCCACTGAACTACACCAGCCAGGCCATAGTCTCACTTTTGATACAACAGAAGTGAAGCTACAAGTCAAGAAATATGATAAGGTTGTATTATAATGGAAGCATTGAGGAAGGAACCTGAATCCAGCCTTGGTCATCGCCATGACCCTCTTCTATGGCTTGAGGCAGAATTACAAATGAAGAGGAAGCTTCCAATCTACACTAAGGACTCCCTTATTTATCCCCAAACATTGAACTGTGCTATGAACTGAGAAACTAAACGAGGTATAGACCCCCGCCCACCTCCTAGCAATACATGTCCTTGTGGGAATACACGGATACAAGTGTTTGCTGTGCAATGTAGTGAATCCGATGATAACGGCCTATCCCAGGCCTCAGTGATACCACTGTTCCTCGCTGCTTAGTAACTCACTTGAAAAAATTCCTCTTTTGCTAAATATCAATTCTTCATGAAGAGTACCTCTTTATTTTGTCTTCTGTTATCCAAATTTATGACAGAAAGTTGGTTACCATCCCTCAATAACTGAACACAACTCTATAGTTGTAAATAGGGCAACAAATAAAAATCAGAATTTAAGATTCTGGGGATGGAAACTAACATCTACACATCGTGACTCTACTGGGAGTGATCATCTTGGATTCAGCGCATGGCGACAGCTTGGGTCTCAGTGGAATACAGTAATGATTTTGTTTTCAGATTGAATATGTACACATATGTTCAGTAACCTAACAGAGGACTTGCTGCCCTAGGATGACTTACCTGGCCTCTCTATATTGAGCCGCTTGCATGGGATCACTGTGTTAACCTAAACCAAGTAATTCTTTGAACATCTACAATGCTTTGTGCATTCTTCTAAGTATTCTGAGAAAACTCATAGTCCAGGTTTAGTCTACCTTGGGAGGTTATAGATATATATGTATTGAATATTTGGAGTTAGGTCTAAAGGACAAGTTATCCTTCCTCTGGGACTCTGTGCCGGGGGTGCCCGGCCTTTTGTTATCTCTGGGCCACACTGGAGGAAGAGTTGTCTTGGGCCACACGTTAAATACACAAACACTAATGAAAACTGATGAGAAAAAAAATGATTTTAAGTAAATTTACAATTCTGTATTGGGCTGTATTCATAGCCATCCTGGGCCATGGGTTGGACACCCCTGGAATATATATATGTGCAATATGTATATGCAACATTTTTGGAGAGAGAGACAGGATGTATTTGTCTTAATATTTTAAATAACTTTCTTTAAAGAATTTGATTTACACACCATTTTAGAAATATATCAGATATATAAAATTCTGTATATTTCCATACATGCTTTTCCTCTTCAACATCAATGCCTAATACAGCACCTGATATTTAATGGGCATTTATTCACTATTTTAGAATAGATTAAGAACTAATTTTCTGACCAAATATTAACCCAAGGAGACAGAAATAAACCAAGTTACTTAGTCCATTTTTTTTTTTTTTTGGTCTTTTGGAAGTTGAAACCATCAGGGGAAAATACAGATGGATGTTTTTGTAGACTCTTAATATGCAATTTTTGAAACTGAGTGTGAACCTGACACCATTGGAGTGACAGGCATTTGATTGCCATAGAAAATGTCAGTTAGCTTGCCTACAGTGGAGACATGAAGACTTTACTGCTGTCCAAATGGTGCCAGATTTACAAAACCGGAAGACAGATTGCTTATGTCACTGCCAAAACCCCAAAGACAATCTCTTCTCCTCATTGACTTACCTTTCCTGCTTCTCTGTGGCTGGCTGTCTAGGGACACTAATCTCACATTCCTTCCATGGGTATCATTTTTCACATTTGCCCTTGGAATACTGGGAGATTTAGAGCCAGTCAGGAAAAAAGAAAAGAACTTCTTTTTAGCAGCATTTTGTAGTTTATTCCTTGTTAAATATAGAAAACAAACAAACAAAACAAAAAGCCACTGGAGTCTATATTTTACAACCTCAAGACTGATTGAAGCGTGTTTTATAAGCAGCATTCTAACCTATCCTAAAATATGCTTAGACCTAGTCAGACTGCTGCCTTGTTTTTAGAGCTTATCTTTTTGTTTTGTTGTTTTCAGATATTAAGGGAGGGAGTAAGCCTCTGATGAGTTAGCCTGTTTTCATAGGCAGCTGCAATGCTTCCCTGCACGTTGCCCCTGAGCAGATCATACTTAATCTCTGGGCAGAGAACCAACGTCTCATATGTTGAGCAGCAACCTGTATGTCTGACAGTTCCCATAGAGATTTCTATCCAATTTCCTTCAGCCTCCATGTTGGTGGATTCCAGTGAAAAGGCACGATGATGAAGAAGGAGTCTGTTTGGGGAACATGGCAAAACAGTATAGAATGAACAAAGATCTAAGAGAAATGCCATGAGGCATTGTTTTTCCCACATGGACAATAAATGTGAAACGATTTACTGTAGCAGGCAGTAGCAGATTTTGGAGTAGAGGAGTCTATATTTATAAAAGAGAACGTAGATTCCTTGATGATTATGAGGACTGGGTATTTAAATGAACTTTGTCACTATTGCCAGTTTCATGAGAGAAAGACGTCCCTGGTAGAGCACAGATGGCATGTTTTAACGAGAAGCTGATTATGCCAAGAGGTTAGTATGCCTGAGAGCACTGCTTATTGATCTGTGAGTACGACCACAAGAGATCGAGCTATGAATATTGATTTGTGAGTTGGATGCAGGAGAGCTAGCTATGAACAAGAATGCATAACTCTCTCTAAAGCACCTGAGAGTCAAAGCAACTGAAATATACATTTAATATCAGTTATTTTAATTCCCCCAGTCTCTTCAATGCTCTATCTTTAAATAACTACAAATCTAGTTATTTTATGATAACTGTTTAAAATACAGCACACAAAATTAAATAACTAAACATCTAGTTATTTTAAGCATCTGTTTAAAATGCAGTACACAAAATTAAAAACATAGAACATTAGAAACCAGGGTTTAGTTGAAAATATTTGCATGCAGAATTAAGAAAAGTATGCAGGAAGCATAGGAATAGCAAGGAAAGAAAACCCCAATAAAGAAGTTAAGGCCAGATTTGCTTAAGGAGCAACATTAAACTGATACCCTAAGCATGGGATTTCACTGGGTTCAATTACCTTAAATGACAGCCTCTGTGTTTGGAAGTTTTGACTCTGTCTTCTTTATTACCTGATGGTGATTCAATACAATAGATAAAACGAACCTTTCCTGTAACTCTATCATCTCTACATGAACCTCTGATTTCTCCCTGAAGCAATATAAGGCTTTCTTTCCGTCAGCAAACCTTACTTCGAGGGCATAAACTTTAATCATATAAAATACTTGGCTTTCTTGAAACTGAGGTTCCCTAAAGGCCATAAGCATTTTTAGATTGCTCACCATTAATTAATTAACGTCCATTAAGCAATCCTGGCTATATCGAGTTATATAAAATACATTTAAAATGCAAGATTTAATCACATATACAGTAAAATCTAGGAGGAGAAATCAACTCTTACCCACAAAAATTAATCTGAGATATGAATTTAATATTTAATCAGTTGCTTTAAACTAATGATTGGCACATTTGAATTTAATTCTACCGTTTTAGTATTTGCTTTCTGTTTGATTGCTTTTTGTTCCTTTTACTTTTTGTTTTTGCCTTCTTGTTTATGATTCAAGTTTTGCATTTTATTATTTCATTTTACCTAGATTAGATTGTTGGTTATACATTCTTTTATTCCCTTTCTGTTGTTACCCTAGATGTTATCACATATACTCCTGACTCTAGATGAATATTTTTAACATTTTCCATCAAGGACCTCAGAATGTTTTTATTCAACTACCCTTGTCACCTTTTTGTCATATTGTTGTTAAGTATCTTAATTCTACATGTATTTAAACTCACAAGTTATTACTACTATGATGTTATGGAGTTAATATTCACCTATATTTTCACACAGATTTATCCTTTCTGGTGCTCTTCACATATTTAAATTTTGTGTCTGTAACTAACAAAACAAATTTGGGGGAAAAAATGTATCTTATAGTCCGAAAAAATATGGCAAATTGTAAGCTCCTTATACAAGGTTTATTTGCCTCTTCTAATATTACGCCTGTCTCCTCAGTCTCCTCTCTCACCAGCGCCTGAACAAACTAGGTTCCAGCTACATCAAACACTTACTCCCAGCTCCTGGCCCATCGTGTGGTTCAACAGTCTAGCTATTGTCTGCAGTTGCTACTTCTTTTCCTTTCCAACCTATCTCAGTTCGTTAGTTTCCTAAGTCATGCTCAAGACGAACTCAGATACCTCAAAAACAAGATGCCCCATGCCCTGACCAGATCTGGAATGTGTGTCACTCTGTGACATGGTTTTGATTGGCTGTGTACCAACTGAAAGTTTATAGGACCGTCTCTCTACTAGACTTGGATTTGCTGGTACTTTTTACCTCTGGATGTCCTGCCCTAAGATCTATGCATGTTTCAGAGTTTTAGGTCAGCTGTAACAAAGTACTGCAAACTAGGTGACTTAACCCACAGAAACTTACTGCCCCAGAGTTCTGGAGCCTGGAAGCTCAAAATCAATGTGTTAGCAGGGCGTGTTCATTCTGAGGGCTGTGAGGGAAGGACCTATCCCTCACCTTTCTACTTGGCTTGTAGATGGTCATCTTCATGTTCACGAGGTATGGTTCTCTTTCCAGAAGTCACCTGTTTATATGTAAACCAGTGACATTGGATTAGAGCCCACCCATAATTACCTCATTTTAGCTTGAAAAAGACTTTATTCCCAAATAAGGTCACATTCTGAAGTACTGGAGGGATATAGTTCAACCCATAATAACATGTAGTAGGTATTTAATTACTGCATGTAGAATGATTGAAAGATTTGAGGAATGAAGAATTTGTATCACTTGTGTGGACATAGAGCAGAGGAAATGATAGACTAATTTGCTATATTTATGGCAAAGGAGCCCATCTTTCATTTTATACATAAAAGTTCTAGGTAATAATATGAACTGACAAAAAGATTAGAAAATGATATAGATGTTTAGACCCCTGTAATGATAAAAATGATTTTAGGCCCTGGCCAGGTCGCTCAGTTGGTTAAAACTTACACCAAGGTTGTAGGTTCAATCTCTGGTCAGGACACATATAACAAGCAACCAATGAATGCATGAATAAGTGGAACAATAAATCAATGTTTCTCTCTCTTTTTCTCTCTAATTAATAAATAAAAACATAATTTTAAACCTTGTTTTATATATATAAACTGAAAAGTTTTATGGCTAACACGTCAATTAAATTTATCATGCTGAGAAATATTTAAAAAGAATTCATAACCCCTGGACTATTTATTTCTCACTAAATACATTCTTCTTAACATTCAGAACAAGTGATTATTTAAATACAAAAGTTTGAATATAGTCACTATGTCACTGTACTTAATAACTTAAAGAGCAGATGTCAATATTTGGAACATTACAAGCATTGATAGAAACTAAATTTATAAAGTGAGAAAATCAGGGACAGAGGTACAATAAGAATAACTCAGATTTGGACAAATTCATCCGATTAATTGACATTTATAGAGCATTGTACCCAACAACAGCAGAATGCGCATTCTTTGCAAGTGTACACAGAACAGTTGCCAAAACAGACCGTATCGTGAGCCATTAAATGGTCTCAAAAAATTCAGAGGAATTTAAAGTATGTTCTCTGCAACGAAATTAAATAAATAACAAAGATTCCTAAAAAAATCTCTAAATATTTGGAAACTAAATAACAGCCTACAAAATAACTCATAAATAAAAAAAATAATCAAAATGGAAATTGCAAAGAATTTACACTGGATGAAAATGAACACACTACCTATAAAAATTTATGGGGTACTAATAAAGCAGTACAAAGGGGAAAATGTATAGAACTAAATGCTTTTACAAAAAGAATAATCTCAAATCAATGACCTCAGCTTCTACCTTAGAAAAATAGAAGAGCAAATTAAACCCAAAGGAAGCTGAAAAATAAAATTATAAAGGTCATACTCAAAATCTAGGAAAGAGGAAAAAAATCAATACAAAAAATCAATAAAATCTAAAGCTAGTCTTTGAGCAGATCAATAAACATGATAAGCCTCTAGCTAGACTGATCAGATGATCAGAAAAGAGGGAAGACACTGGTGACCCAGACAGCAATGGAAGTTGCGACATCACTTCAGACTCGCTACTGCTGCACAACTACAGCTATGAACCCAGTGTTCAGCCCTGTGAACTTGGAAAACAGGATCTTTGGCAACAGCCTTTCCCATCCTGACCTCTGTAAGCAAGGTTCAGGTCTCTCTCTTTGGGGCCTCCATTTTTCTACCTACCCCGTCATATTCTAAATTATCTGTCTATACATCTGATTCCTACCCTAGACAGGCAGCTTCCACAGACAGGTGCTAAAAAATACTGGAGAATATGAATGTGTGAATACTCTGGACTGTATAAGGCATAACAGAGAGGAGAAGAGTAGACATTTGCAGAGTCAACAAGCACACCTGGGAGTCCTTGGGCCCCAGCCTGGCAGCCCCCCTGGAAGAAAGGACCTGCCAGACATAGCAGACGGGCGCAGCTTGACCTCTTTCCTGCCTGTCACCTCGGATTTGCTTTTTCTGACTATTCCTGAGATTTAGTATCTTTCACTATGTTTTGGTCACCTGTATTTCCTCTTCAAGAAATTGAATTCATATATGTTTTGCCAATTTTTATCATTTTTGCTTCAAAAATTAATAAAAATACATTGTATAATTGGGATTTTAAGCTTTTGAGTGTAATATATGCATCACAAATATTTTTCCAAAGATAACAGTTATCTTTTACTCTTTCTTATAGTCTTGTATGTTTCATTTTATGTGTCATATGCTTCATTTTTCTCAGTTTTGCACTTTATAAAGAAAAAAGTATCCAAAATTTGACATACAATCTACTAAATTTCTTCAACATTCTGTTGTTTTGTGCTGTAGGCCTAAATTCTCTAATCCATCTAGAATATATTTTTATATATGATATGAGATAGGGTCTTTATTTTCTTCCAGATTAAATGCCAATGTCACTACTACGTTTATTAAATAATAAACCATCATGTTTCCTGCAAAATTAAAATGCCAACTTTGCTATATACTATATTTCCATATATATTTAAGAATATATTTTAGTATCCTATCTTTCCACCAATATTTGTGTCCCGTACTGATGCCATGCTGTAAAGTTTATAGTGAATTTTTAATGTGTTAATACTTAAGTTCCCCAGATTTCCTGAGTTTATAATTATATCATCTGCAAATTAAAAAAAAATGTTTCCCCTTTTCCAGTAATTAAATCTTTTTGAAAATCTTTTTGCATTTTCTAGACTCAACATATTAAAACATAAGGGTAGTTTTGGGTGTTCCTGTCTTATTCCTGATTTTAATGGAAATGGCTTTATCTTTCACTATGTGGTATACTACTAGCTTTTGGTTATAGCAAATATTTTTTATTATGTTTAAATATTTGGTTATATTCTTATTAATATATACATACATATATGTTATATATATTAAAATTCACTCAAAGGTTTTGAGAAAAGTGTAATAATTATAAATATACTAAGCAACCAAAATTAATCATTGGCGATATTATATCCTTATCATAGTCAGGGTTTTCATGTGCAATATCTTCTAAATTTTATTAAGGCCTTTTTACTATCAACTTATATTAGCATGTAATCTCTCTCCATAATTTGTAGATATACTTATGTAAAGAAGCATTATATATTTCTTAATGTTGACTTAAATTTGTGTTCTTGGAATAAACCCTATATGGTCATATTGAATTAATCTCAACTCATTGATGAATTTGATTTGTGAAAAATAGAATTTTTATAATATAGATCTGTGAGTGAATTGATCCCTATTTTCTTCTCCATACTAAATTTAATATATTTGTATTAGGTTTATGCTTTATGAAAAGGGTGTTCTCTTACCTAAAATAGCTTTAATGCTAAAAGAAGTAATCTCTTTAAAAAGGAAAATGGGGACAGACTGCTAGGTGGAGAGCAGGATGACAGCTGGGGGGCAGTGGGGGAGGTTAGCGGGTAGAGGGAGTGAGCAAAAAGGAAAAGGGACTCGTGGACATGGACAGCAGTGTGGTGATTGCTGGGGGAAGGGGAGTATAAAGGGACTAAATATAATGGAAAAATACCGTAAAGATTAAATTTAAAAAATGAGGTCAAACTCAGCTTCAAAATCTGGCTTATAGCTTAATATGGTGACTTTTTGATTACTTTTGCAAGCTTTTTAATAGTGATTGATCCATTTAGATGCTCTGCCCCTTCTTGGGTCAGTTTTATGTAATATTTTAGTTGGAAATAATTTTTCTAGGTCCTTAAAATTTTTGCTGTATAGTCTTTGAAAGTTGCAGAAAGTTGCAATAGTAATCTCTCACAATTCTAAAATCACTTCTATACCTGTGATTACATGTTTCTCACTCTGAATAGTGAAATTCTTGCTTTCTCTCTCATATTTTCTTATCTGACCACATGTTTTACCTACTTTATTGTACATCTCAAAGTACTGGATTTTAGATTTATTTACCATTTCAATTACTTTTTACCTGTTGGCAGTGCAAAGGCTCAAAAGCTTCTTTGTAACTTCCTGTAAGATGTCATTACATTGTTTCCCTCAACTAAAGTTGAAATTGAGGAACACAGAGGAAAGCCATCTCTAGCTATCAATGGTGAAAAAGTAACACATACATGAAGACTTCAGGCATAACCAAAGTGAAGTAAGACTCCCTTGTCTTTAAGAGAATCTTGTCTCTTTCCATGTACTTTGTTTTACTCTCAGCAGTATTTTTAAAAAGAATTTATTCTAAACACCACTACTTATGGCAACCACATCCCCCCACCCCCCAATGATACATTCACTTCCTGATTCTCCGCACCTGTGAGTGTAGCTTGATATGTTACATGAGTAAATGCTACCGTATTTGGAAACAGGGTCTCTACCAATGTGATTAAGGATTTGGGATGAGGAGATCACCTTGGACCCTAAATGCCACCACACATGCTCTTAGTAGAGAGAGGCAGAGAGAGATTACACACACACACAGGCCGGAGAAAGTGAAGAAAGAGGCAGACAACTGAAGTGAGCCAACCACAAGCCAAGAAACGCCAGCAGGCGAGGAGCACTCCACTCGCCCACTGAGTGCCGACATCTTGCCTCAGACTCGGGCCTCCAGCCCCGGGAGAGAATACATTTCTGTTGCTTTAAGCCACCAAGTTTCCGATAATTTGTTATGTCAGCTCTCAGAAACTACTTAAACTGCTTTAGGTCTTAAATTCAAACTCTTTTTAATATGTCCTGGAGAAATCTTTGGAGTCTATTATAGCCATATTTTATCATTTAACTGAAATTCTTGTTCAATTTACAAAGATTTGTTTTAAACAGTCATCTTTCAGCGAGACAAAGGAGGAGGCTGAAGGCTAAATGCTAAAAATATGTGACTCAAATCCTGAACCCTAAGGGACTTCCTGCTCAACTGCATATTGATTATCAGCCCAAAAAGTCAGTTTTCATTGAAATTCACTGATGGATGAACAGACATTTATGGGTCTCGCTGATTTTAGTTGCACGGAATTCCTTTTAACTTCTTTTATACATCCACAAGTTACAGTGGTGGTTGACTGGAAAGAAACCACAATTTAAAAAATCCCACTGAAATACAATTTTATTTACCTAAACCTTCAAATTTTTTATTCATATTAGAAGTTAAAATGTATGTACATGTATAATATGTGTTATAAAATAAATATATATATATTTAAATTTTTTAAATTGAATCTATTGGGGTGACACTGGTCAGTAAAATCATGCAGGTTTCAAGTGTGCAACTCTGTAACACATCATCTGCACACTGCACCCACATTCCTCCCTAAGCAGAGTCTCTCACCGCTGCCGTCTATGCCCGCTCTGCCCCTTCCACCTCCCCCACTCCCTTTCCCTCTGGCAATCACTGTACTGTTGTCTGTGTCTATGCATTTTCTTTTTCTTCTTAGTTCCTTCACCTTTTTCACCTAGCTCCCCAACCCCCCCTCTAGATTTTATGTAGGCAAATCAGATTCTATCAAAATAAATATAAAATAATTATTTTGCTTTAATAATAATAGCTGGTTTGAGCAATTATCAGGTATTTATAGACATTATCTCCTATGTTTACAATGGTTTTGAGAAGTAGATTTTTAGTATTTTATTTTAGAAATGATAAGAATTCGAGAATTTAATTTACTTGCTGAAAGTTATAAAGCTAATGAGACAAAATTAAGGTCTCTGGTTTCCTAGCCTGTGTTCTGTCCACCATACTGCACTTCCTCTTAACTCAAATATCTGCTGCCATATGTTGCTTGAAGAAAAAAGAACTTAGAATAGGACTTAAGCTTTTTTTGTCCCTTTCCTTCTCTTTCTTCACCTCCTCCTCCCTCTCTTCTTTATCAGAAGGATCTTGGAGTTGGCCTAGACATATCATCAAAATTATTATTTTATTTCTATAACAAAACATATACTGAATTCCTATACCTAGGATCACATAATTAGTAATAAAATTGATAATAGCATCCAATTTTCTCGTGCTTCATGTATTGTGCTCTGCTGCATTGCTAGTTATTTTGTTCTAAAATTCTCATAAAAATCACATCTAGTCTCAGAAATAGACACACATAAATACAGTCAACTAATCTTTGACAACAGACCACAGGTTGTCTTTTCAACAAGAAGTCCTGGAACAGCTAGACATCCACATGCAAGAAAAAAAAATAGAAGGTAGGAACAGAACTTATACCTTTTACAGAGTAGATCACAGTTATAAATGTAGACCACAAAACTATAAAACCCCTAGAAGATAACATAGGAGAAAATCTAGATGGCCTTGTGTATGACAGTGGCTTTATAGATACAACACCAAAGCTGGGATCTTTGAAAGATATAATTGATAAGCTGGATTCACTAAAATTTAAAACTTCTGCTCTGCAAAAGATAATGCCAGGAGAATGAGAAGGCAAGCCACACAATGAGAGAAAGTATTTGCAGAAAACACAAACGATAAAGGACTATTATCCAAAACATACAAAGAACTCTGAAAACTCAACAATAAGAAAACAGCCATACTTTAAAATGGGTCAAAGATCGAGCATCTCACAAAAGATGATACACGGATATCAAATAAGTAGATGAAAAGATTCTTGCCATCACATATTATCCGGGAAATTCAAATGAAAAAAACAACAGATACCACCACACACCTACTAGAATGGCCAAAATCCAGAATGCTGACCTCAGCGAATGCTGCCCGGAATGTGGAGCGACCGGAGCTCGAGTTCACTGCTGGCAGGAACGCACAGCGGAACAGCCCCTTTGGAAGACAGTTTGGCGGCTTCTTATAGAACGAAGCTTACTCTTACCATGCAATCCAGCATTCTCATTGTTATTTACTTAAAGGAATTGAAAAGTTATGTACGTACAAAAAACCTTGTGCACAGATGTTTATAGAAGCTTCATTGATAATTAGAAAACTTGGAAGCAATCAAGACATCCTTCAGCGGGTGAATGGATAAATAAACTGTGATACCTCCAGACAATGGAATGTTAATTCAGGGCTAAAAGAGGAGCTATCAAGCCACAAAAAGACACGGAGGAACATTAAATGCATATTATTAAGTATGTAGTCCATCTGAGAGGACTACATACATTCTGGAAAAAGCAAAACTATGTAGACAATGAAAATTCACAGGTTGACAGGGGTTGAGGAAGAGATAAGAATGAATAGAAAAAGCACATTTAATTTTTAGGGCAATGAAAATACTCTGTGTCATATTATAACAATGGGTGCCATATATACATACACACACACACATGCAGCCCTGGTTATATTTTTAGCAGCACCCTCATTATATTTATATATGTATATATACACACCACATGTATATAGTGCATTCTATGGATTTCAATCCTCGAAACCCATAGAGTGTACAACACCAAGAGTGAACCCTAACATAAATGCTGGACTTTGGGTGACTGTGATCTGTCAGTATAGATTCATCAATGGTGACAAATGTACAGGCTGGGCCACGCTGCTGATAAGAGTGGCTATGCATGTGCGGGGGAAGAGGGAATATGAGATATCTCTCTACCTTCCTCTTAATTTAGTTGCAAACCTAAAACTGCTCTAAACATATCTTTAAAAAAATCACAAGGACTTGCAGTATTTAATTCTCTGATTTGTGCTATTTTTTATTCTCTAAGAATGTGTTATAAAATGTTCGCAATTGTCCAGGTTACGGATCTCCAAATCATGGGTTACTTTACTCTCTCTTATCACCAGATCTCCTTCTGTACCATGTACAACTGCTTGTCCAATTATATCTTATCTAAAAACAACAGTTCTTAAATTTCGAGGGCCATAGTCCAGTTCAAAATCTCGTAAAAACTCACACCCAAAGTCACTTACACAAGATAGTGCATACACTTTCAGGCAGTTCACTTATCCTTTGACCCCAGTCTCAGAAACCCCGCTCTGCTAAGTGTTTTCTTCTGACTCTGTCTCAGCTTTCCATTTGAACGCCATGTTCCAGTTTTCTCCATCGCTCACCTGAGTCTCTGACTCCTGTCTCCAGTCTATTCTCCAACCAGCTACTGAGATGAACTTTCTAACATGGATACCTGCGTGCACCCAGCCGGGTCAGTGGTACCTGGGGCCAGCTCAGACCTGCTGGCAAGTGCTGACCATGCGCATCTCTTCCCAACTCTGAGTTTAGTGATTTCAGGTCCGTAGTTTGAAGTCAGGCCTAGTGGGAACGTTTGACAAATGCTACAAATCATCCTTTTTCTTTGTTTTAGAGAGCTGGTTTACCAGCATAATACTGCCTATATTTTCAGTTTGGTGTTTCCCATTGCCTGAAACTGAAGCTACTCAATGCATAATCTGGCTGCAAACTTCCTTCCTAGCTTCTCATCCCACTCCACAACCTCCAGATAGACAAACTGCTCACAGCACCCTGGTTATAGTGAGTGATGTCCACATCTGTAACCCAGAATGTGCCAGTCTCCACACCAGGAGTCCCTCTTCCCGAGAGCCCAATCTACTTTGTTGAAAGTCTATTATAATTACTGCCCTTTCTGTCAAGTCCTCCCCGATACTCCCACTCAAATTCAATGCCGCCTCTGTGCTCCAACACCAGTACTTTACCCCTCCCAGGACATTGAACAATGATTTAATAAGCGTTTATTTAGGGCCCTCTAGGCAATGGCAATGTAGTCTCATCTGCTCTAAGTTTATTGTTAAGTTCCTTCTAAGCAAAGATTGTTTTATTTATCATTCTCATTCCCCGGCTTAACCTTCCATGCTAAGTATAGAACTTTATCCATTGGAGATGTGATATGCAATAAAAGTTTGTTAAATTTACTGAAAATGCTTTCTGTTTCCCATGCAATTCAACATCTTATTTAAATTTTAATAGTGTCCCTGATAGGCCTGAATGAATGCCATATATGCATATATTGAATCAACTTCTAACAAAGCAGAAGATAACTACAGCGTGACCCCTTTGTCTGTTAAGGTACAGGAGAGTACTTCTGGACTATTAATTTCTTGTTCTCAGGTTAATCTGTGACCTGCCTTTATAACATTATTTGACTATCTGCTGTGAGCCCCTATTGAGGACAAGAGGCTACTTTTAGGAGCAGGTTTTGCTTAGGGTTGGTGGATATTAACTGAGCTAGATGCTACATCTTTCCTGTGACTCATTCCACACAGCAGGCAGGAAGAATGACTATTTCTATTCCTAAATTCCCCAAGAGGAAAAGGAGGCAAACGAAGACTGTGTGGTTTGTTCACATTTAGCATGAAATGTGATAGCACAGGCACCGACACAAAGCAAGCACACAGCATTTGAATTGCTCATCTAACCTCCAGAAAGTCACCATCTGTTGAAATTCTGAAGATTAAAAGATATAAAACCTGACAGAAAACTGAAACCCCATAATGAGCCTTAGAGCCAAGTCACAAATCTTGGGAAACATCCACAGTAAAATGTAATTTATCTGCAAATAAGAAAAGAATAACACCATCAATTAAAAGAAAAGTCCAAGAATCATGTATATGGGGATAGAACACAAAATGAAATAGTGCTTTAACCTTTGAAGACCTTGTTCTCTGTGATCAAGGTCATGCCCCACCCACCTTTCCCCCAAATCAAAACTTGTCCCTGAACAACCTGTATTTTTATCACTGAGATTAGTTTTAGTCAAATTATCTGAGGCTAGATGACATTTGACCATTGTCACAGGGCCACGCTATTCATCTCTGGAAATGTCAAAGTTCTGCCACAGATCAGTTGTTAATTTTGTATATATTTTTAGAATCTTATTTTTAAGTAAAAATTCTAAAATCTGAAACTGCATTTCAGTCCCCCATGTACTTCTAGGTGTCTCTGGAACTTAAAAACTTTTCATTAAAGAAGTTATAGGCCTGGGATGGGTCTACCCACCATGACCTGCCCAGTTAGGACTTTTTTCTCTTTTGTTTAATTGTTGCTCAATATAGTTGCTCTCATTTTTCTCTCATTATTCTCCCCTGTCCTATCCACCCGCACCTTCGATATTCAATCCTCCCCACCCCTGCATTGTCTTTATCTGTGGGTCCTTTATACAAGTTCCTTGACTTGACCCTTCTCCTTCTTTCTCCCATTATCCTTCTTCCCCCACCCCCCCACTCCATCACTATCAGTTTGTTCTTTGTTTCCATGTCTCTGGTTCTATTTTGCTCACGTGTTGATCTCACTTATAAGTGAGATCATATGGTATTTGTCTTTCACCTGGTTTATTTCACTTAACATAATGCTCTCCAGTTCCATCCATGCTGTCGTGAAGGGTAGGAGTTCCTTCTTTCTTTTTGCTGCGTAGTATTCTAGGAATCAATAATTTATTACAGCATGCTTTTTTTCACCCACAATACATTCACATAGAGATAGCTTAAAAGTTTTGAAAGATAGCCCTGCCCAGGTGGCTTAGCTGATTGGAGCATTGTCCCATGCACCAAAATGTTGCAAGTTTGATTTCTGGTCAGGCACACACCTGGGTTGTGGGTTTGATTCCCCAGCTGGGGAACATAGGGGAGAAACTGATCAATGTTTCTCTCTCTCTCTCTCTCTGAAATCAGTGAACATATCCTTGGGTGAGGATTTTTAAAAAGGTTTGAAATGTAAAGTTTTTGGCCAAATTTTAAATATATGTAATACTTTGATATGTCTATATTATATATGTTTTATAAACACATATTTTATATATATCAAATTTCCTTTTTTCACATAATGAAAATATTTACTTCCCAGCTTATCATTCCCACAAGAAACCCATCCTTATGAAAACTTTGGAAAAGCCTATGTAATGAAATTGACCTTTTCTGGTATTTAAGGCAGAGCATTCATCTTATCTTCATATATAAGCTTAATCTTAATTTTTTCACTTCTATATTAAGAAAAAGTTTATTATTCAACACAGATTTTAGAATTATGATTTATTAAACTCCCTCTATTGCCAGTGTTTCTCTCACTGCTTCTGAACTTTTTAACTGAAGTTTTTATGGCAATCTAAATTTAACATTAATAATATGTTGGATTTGCTAACTTATCCAGAATTCCAGCCAAATGAACTAGAAATAAGAATGGCTTTTGAACTCTAAGGTTAATTAAAATCTGCATATACTTTTGTTAATTTAACTTCTTTTTACATATTTAAAGGTTTAAGGAAAATAGGGATTTAAATAACTCGTAATCTGAATACAGATGAAAAATTTTAAAATAAAGAGGACAAAATTAATTTGGCTAATTTAGCAATTTGAATAAACATCAGAAAATATTCTATGACAAAACATTTTTATCCTCCTATTTATTTAAAAATCTTGGCTCTGGCCGGGTAACCAAATGGTTAGAGAATTTACTCACTATGCCGAGCTTGCGGTTTCAATCACTGGTCAGGGCACATACAAGAATCAACCAATGAATGCATAAACAAGTAGAACAACAAATGAACGTTTCTCTCCCCCTGTTTCCCTTCCTCTCTCTCTCAAAAAATAAAGATCCATAAAAATCTTTTTTAAAAAGTTATCCTGTGCATTGGCTGCTGTAGCTCAGTGGATTGAGCGCGGGCTGGGAACCGAAGGGTCCCGGTTTGATTCCCAGTCGGGGCACATGCCTGGGTTGTGGGCCAGGTCCCCAGTGAGGGCCATGTGAGAGGCAACCACACATTGCTGTTTCTCTCCCTCTCTTTCTCCCTCCCTTCCCCTCTCTCTAAAAATAAATAAATAAATCTTTAAAAAAAAAAGTTATCCTGTGTTTTAATGAGGGAAGAAATGATACATGATCACTCCAAATATAACATAACGACTCTCATTTTGTTGTATTTCCACCTGAAGACTCACACACATTTTCTGAGTCATGCATGTGCACAGATACTTCTTTCTCCCTTGTATGAGGCCAAGATCACAATATATACTGTTCAAGCTTTGCCACTATAACATAACATGTTTGTAATTTTTTTTCCACGGAATCACTAATTATATTTAAATCTTTTCTTTCCACCATCCTAGGCCGATTCACATATAACTGGCTGAGTCTTTAAGACTCTAAGGCAATCCTCACCACTTTTGCTCACTGTCATCCAAACTCCAGCTAACAGCCAGAGTGGTCTTAAAACACTAATTGCTGGTGTTTTCTGCCTTACTTAAATTGTTCGATGGCTGCTCATTTGTCTAGGATAACACTGAGTTTATCATACTGAAAATCCACCTGCCTGCCTACTCCTCAATCTCATCCTGAACTAGGCTGCGCTTTGTTTATCAAGTTCCTATTGTTCTGGAACTGTTACAGTTCCTCCTTGGCGTCATTTTGATCTCTTTCCCAACATGCAACCTTCTCATGTGCCTTTGTGTCCATCTGGAAGAGTTTTCTCCTCCCTCACATAGCCAACTTTGACATAGCGATTCTTTGTGTCTTACTGTAAATGCTACTTCTTTAGGGAAAACACATATATGTCTTTCCAGTCCCCTGCAATTCTTCATAGCACTTGTGATAAGAGTGTTTTATATGTAGGATATTGTTCCTTCTTTTGCAATATTTAATTCATTCTTGTTTTAAACACCTTCCCGCACTTTGCTATTCTCACTGAATAATACCATAGAAAAGTCTTCTAAGCCAACCAGTATCCATTTTTTAATTGCCACATAGAATATGCCATGATATAGATGAATCCTAATTTATTCAGTCATTCATCTATTGTTGAAAATGAACCTTGTTGCCAGTTTTTTGTTACTATACACAATGCTGAAATAAAAATCCTTGTATTTTGTGTTGATGTTTTATTTCCATGAACAAGGGTTTTCCAAGGATTTGCATGCTCCTTTTAAGAAATGTGGTCAGACTGAGTTCTTAAAAAGTGGCAAAAGCCTGGCTGGTGTAGATCAGTGGATTGAGCGCAGGCTGGGAACCAGAGGATCCCGGTTCGATTCCCAGTCGGGGCACATGCCTGGGTTGTGGGCCAGGTCCCCAATGAGGCCCATGTGAGAGGCAACCATACGTTGTTGCTCTTTCTCCCTCCCTTCTCCTCTCTCTGAAAATAAATAAATAAAATCTTTTTTAAAAAGTGGCAAAAATCTTACATTATATGCCTGCAATATATGAGGGGGGCCCCCCAAAACAGAATTTATTTATTAAAAATGTATATTTATTCTTGCATATCTAAACTTCAGTCACCTTCAAAGTTCCCTCCATTTGATGCAATTTATCTATTGAGACTTTTTTCCACTGCTCAAAGCAGTTTTTGAGCTCATCAATTTTGATGCCTTTTAGTGCTTCTGCTGGTTTTTTTTTTTTTGTTGTTGTTTGTTTCATCTCTTCCACATGGGCAAAATGTTTCCCTTATATCCTTGTATCCTTCATCTAAGGATACAAAAAAGTCACTCGGGGTGAGACTGGGTGAATAGGGAGGGTGGGGCATGAGGATCAAGGCATTTTTGGTCAAAAACTGCTTAACACTCAGAATGGTGTGGGCAGGTGCGCTCATAGGTCACCCATCATGAAATGACCAAGTGCATTGAAAAAGTCTTCAAAAAAATTCACTGAAGCTGAATAGTCTCTCACAACAATGCCAGCTGGAACGCTGGCATTGGGTTCATACAGATGGGTTACTAGAACATTCATCTGTGGCGGGGGGGAGTCTGTACTACGAGCGGCCTGTCCTCCAGAAGGTAATTCCAGTTTTCTTGGTCCCACTTGTATAGAATATCATTTTCCCTATGGACCCATGAGCCATAGGTATTATAGATTTTTTCCTAGTCTAATAAGAATGAAGTGATACATCACTTTTATATGGTTATTTACAGTTATATTTTCCTATTAATGAAGTTGAAGATCTTTTTATCAATTTGTTGGCTATTTGGATTTATATTCCTGTATAATTGCCTATTCATATATAGAGTCCAGCACAAATAATGCCCCTTTTTTATTACAAAATCTTTAATTACGAAATCATAAGCGTGTAATTCTGGAATATAACCATATCATACTCAAGCACATCATGTGACATTTTAGGTGAAATGTTGAAATTAAAACTATAAATTATTATACCCATACTATTACCCTACGAAACACACTCAAGCAGGCCTTACTTCTGCCAGACCCTGTATATTGCCAATTTTCCTTTTCATTGTTTTTCTTTTTCTGTCAGTTTGTAAAAGATGTTTGATGTTACAGATTTTAGATCTTTGTGTGGTATATGCAGTATAATTGTTTTTCCAAATCAAACATTTATGTATAGACATTATGGAGTTTTGTTTGTTTGTTTGCCTTATAAAAGTTACAAATTTTAAGTAGTCAAAAATCTTAATCTCCTTTTATGAATGTCTGCTTTCTCTGTCTTGATTAAGAAAGCATCATCCACCTCTTGGTTTTACATGCAGTCTCCAGGGTTTGTTGCAAGATATTTAAGCTTTCTACATGTATTTATTTTTTATTTAATGCTGTTTGCATATGGCATAAGATCTGGCTCACTTCCATTTCTTCCAAGATGAATAACCAGTTGTCTTGGCATCATTTTAATAATGTATCTTTTCCCCATTGAATTATATCATTATTTTTGGAATGTAATAAATACTTATGTTTCATAGGTCTATCTCTGAATTTTTTAATATTTTCTACTATTTGTTTATTACTATTTCAATATTCTGTTAATATTATTACAAAGAACTTATTTTTTAAGTATTATGATATCTAGTAAGGCAAGAGATACACTCATATTATTCTACTAATTCACATTCTGGCTGTGTTCTGACATTTAATAGACTACATATATTTAATGCTATTTTATCCAATCTCCTCTACTTAAAAACAAAGTTGTTGGGATTTCAGTTGGAATTGTAACATTTATAAATTCTGGATAACTCACATTTTATGAGATTGAGTCCTACCATTCAAGAACATTGCAGCTTTGCCTGATCTTTCGTCTTCATGGATAGCTTAGCTGGGTTCTTTCCTCTCAGTAATTTGTAGGTGTTATTTCACTGCTTTTCCATTCAGTTGTGAATGCTATGGCCAGCATCCATCTGCTTTTGCATGCTTCTGTAGACTGCTTATTTTTTCTGCATGAAAGCTTGCAAGACTGGGAGCTTTGTTAGACTTTGCCTAGGTGAGTAAATGTTCTCATTCATCCTGTCAGGAATGTATTAAGTCCTTTCCATTGGCAATGCAGATCCTCCTCCAG
This sequence comes from Micronycteris hirsuta, assembly GCA_004026765.1. Taxonomy (NCBI): domain Eukaryota; kingdom Metazoa; phylum Chordata; class Mammalia; order Chiroptera; family Phyllostomidae; genus Micronycteris; species Micronycteris hirsuta. The sequence continues at coordinate 60,009 of PVJI01006886.1, read as the reverse complement.
CTCAGAAAAAAATCTTATTTGTTTGATGATTTCCTCTCCTACATTTGTTCGTTCTCCTCCTGCGATCCCTGTTTTTCACTTTTTAGTTTTCTTGAATCTATCTATCCACTAACTCTCTCATGTCTTCTATTTTATACCTTCAATTTCTACTTCCCTCTGTGCTTCGGGGTGGTGCTTAAACTTGATCTTCAGTGTAAAAACTCAGGTTTCAGCAGAAATCATCCTCTTCTTCATTTATATTCTGAATTGTACAGTTGCAAAAAATCATGTCTTCGTCCCAAAAGTGCTCTCATTTTTCTCTTCAATTCATTTTTTTGTCTCCTCTAGAAGCTCTATTTCATTTGGGATGGATTTCATGAATTCTGATTGATCTTCCAACTTCTGGCTTTTGGTTTGCTTAGATGGGCAGTTTTTTCCTTTGGCTGTCCATAGGGGCTCTGCCAACATTAAAGTTCCCTAAGGGGTGGCATTCTCACAGGTAGGGGAAGGTAATGTGTCCTAGCCCCAGTGCTCATGGTGTACGAGCAGGCAGACTGCCAGCTTGCTGGTGAGGCCCCTGCAGGAACAATCAGGGAGAGTGGGCATCTCCATTTCTCTAAGGGCCAGACTCTCGCCAGGCTCCACTACTCTCAGACTTTACATTGAGACTCACACTATTCTCCAGCTTCTCTCCAAGTCTGTAGAGAGAGAAATCCCAGTACCAGTTTTCTCCACCAAGATGCCAACAAAATCTAGAACATTTGTACACATCTGCCTATGGAATCCTCTAGTCATTTGTATCCACAGAGGCGAATGGCTTGGATTTAGGTTATAGAAACAGTGGGATGGAAGGAGAGTTGTGTTTGGGTCACCATGTCCTTAGAATACCCCTCTCATAGATTTTTCAAAGTTTGTGTTTTCCTTCGAAGTGTTCTTTGTGCTCCAGGAAAAGCCAAACCATGTCTGTTTTACTTGCCACTGTCCATGCAGGGCTTAGCATTATGCCTGCAATAAATAAATAAGGCCCTTACAGAATGAAAGAACGTTTGTGATATTAACACTCAAAGAATATTTTTAAATTTCAGAACTATACCTCTTTTCCTTCATTCTTTCCTCTGCATTTATACTTAGAAATATCCTTCCAAAAGAGATACATGCTAAACTTTCACACAAAGATTCATCAGGATTTTCCACTGTTATCAGGTAGTCAAGAGTTTTGCTCATCTTAGTGATTCATTGCCTTCCCCTGGGTGTCTCAGAGAAGAGCTAGAGCTTCCTTGTTCAGCTGGCATTTGTCCCCATAGAAAAGGACATGTTTCCTTTCATCTCAGGAGCAATGTCTGTTTTGTTTCCCCGTAAAACCAAACAACTCTCAGCAAGCCGTGTAGTTAGAATTAGATGAGCAACATATGACTGTGTTTTTTTAAAGATAATGAAAAAGCACACTGGGGGATTTTTTTGTCTGTTTTTTTAACTCAGGTAGCTGGAAACACTAGGTGCTCAGCCAGTCAAGAACAGGTGCAAAGCCAGTGATCGGGTGCGCTGGTGCCCAACAGGGAAAAACTATTCTTGCTCATAACAGATATATTCAAGGGTAAAATAAAAATGTGTTCTGGACTGTTTTTACCAGTGAACTTCCACATACAGTAAAGAATAGCATTTTTATGATAAAATTTTCTTCTAACAGACTGTGCTCCTCTCATACCCATCTTACCCTATCCTTTATGTCAGTGGTTTGCTCGCTGCAGGGGCTTAACAAACCGCAGCGACCAGGTTATGCCCCGCACTAATTAAAGGGTAATCTCCAGAAGTGGAACCCAATCTTCTGCATTTCTTAGAGCTCTCCGAGCGGGTCCAGTGCTCGAGAACCACAGCACTAAGTTCCTCCTACTGCAAGTCTTTTCGAGGGCCAGCGTAACTGACATGACCTGGGAACTTGTGAATGTCAGGCACCGTCCCAAAACTACTGAGTCAGAACCTGCAGTTTAAAAAGCGATTGGTCTGCACACTCAATGTGAAGAAGGACAGAGCTAGACCACCTGGTTTTTGTCACCAGTCCTGACCTCTGGACAGGCTAATTGCAACAATCCACTCAGAAGTTGCCAGCTGAGTATTTATTTACTCTGTTAATACGTGTGTTACACGTTGTTAATGTTCAGGTGGATATACAGCGTGGGAGTCACTGAAGCAATCTGGAATAAAATGCACTTTAACATGCAGCCGATCCCCTTCAGTTCCTGCTGACCCAGTAAAAGTAGCGAGTAGAGTTTTGGCTGTTCTATTCAGACAAGCCAACTTCTTGGTGGCCACAAAGACATAACAGATCTTTATTCCTTCTCCCTGGAAAAGTTGTCACACTTAAGACATATCTTGCTAGTAACACTCATCCCTAATATATCACAAAATATGTGCAAATCAAATCGCTAAACTAGCTTTTGTTACTCTGATTGGCCAAGGCAGTGCTGCCTAGGGCAGCCGCAGTCTCGACATGAACACAGAGGACGTTGGAGAGACTTGTGCATATATTCCGGACGTTTGGTATAATGGCTGGTGTGTAAGCCTTCCGGCTGATTTTGTGGGCAACTCTTCCACCTGGGCTGCTCCCATTGAGAGTTTTGTGGAGCCTACACCCACCGTCCTCCATCCCAGGAAAGAACGCCTACCCACCCTTCCTGTCACCCTAAAATAGTTGAAGAACTACATCCCAGTTAACCACTATGATCCTGAATTATTCAGTTGAGCTTTGGAAATTTGTGGGCAAATTATCAGGCACTCCTAATTATATAGTCTCAGAAAATTTAAAAACCTAATCAGTCAGTTGAATAAGAATCTCTGGCATTTGGGAAGTTCAAGACTCTTCAGAGATGGGCTCACATCAAATGTTCTGTATTCAGGATGTTTGAAGTGGAGCGGGCAAAAAGACAAGTGTAGGAAGATTATAGAATGAGATACATTCATACTTATTTTGTATCTAATCCTTTTACATATCTAATTTTTAATATTTCAATGCCAACATAGTCTTTGATAATCTTAAAAATATACATATATTGAAGATGAGAGCTCAACATTTTGTACAGATAAATTACGTAATTAAGAAGTTTATAAACTACTACATGACATATTGCATAAAGCTGACTTTCTCTTTGAAATGAAAGAAAAAAGCTTCTTATTGTCATCTCTATATGTATCAGGGTTTCTCTTTTTTTCTGCTTCTTTTCTCTTATCTGACTCTATTTTCACTGACTGCCTAATCAAACCAATTTTTTAACAGATCCAGAACTTAAGGACTCAGATCTAAAGTTTAATTAAACTGATCTCCATGCTGCAAAGTCTGATTTCCTACCATGTAAATGCATTCCCTGTCTTTCAGTTTGAAAGTAGCAGGAAAAAGGAAGAAAGGGAAGAAGGGAAGGGAAGGGATAGGAAGGAGAAAGAAGAAGGAAGCAAGGGAAGGAGGGAGAGAGGAAAGGAAGGGGCGGGGAGAGAGAAAAGAAAGAAAAAATGAAGATAAAAAGAAAGGAATGCTACGCTATCGATCCTCTTTTTATTGCTGGTCAGCATTAGAGAGGCTAAGTGCCTGTTAGCATGGTGAGACAGGCTGCCGAGCAAGATCCAAAAAGTAATCAATGGCAAGACGGGTATGGCAAGATGAGTACTATAGATTTTCACTCCCCCCTTCTCTTGCAAAGATGAAACCCAGCAACTCATCTGTTTCTTACCTGTCAGTAGCAAAGCATTTGTAAGAACTAAGAACTAAAATGATGAAAAAACCAAGCACTAAATGATAGGGTCTCAAGATTTCTTATGTCTCCTTTCATTGTAATGTATTTTTACAAAAATTGGTGGAGATTGACTGACTCGTTACCTTTAGGACAACAGAGGACTAATTACTAAAGGGTGCTTCTATAACCTGTTAATGAAATACAGCAAATACCATATTTTTCCATATGAACTATTTCCATGTATAATAGATGCAATGCAATCACAAAATATTGGTTTAACACTTATTTTTAATTCTAAGTCAAAAAAATTTTAAAGATTTTTAACAATATAACACCCCCAAAATATTAATCTCTGGGAACTCATATATTTTATCCCTAATCCCATGTTAACTGCTAATTTACCTGTATTCATCTCCCCAGACTTTTATTATACTAAATTATATATGCAGAACATATGCTTTTAACTTAACAATTACATATACAGAGTTGTCATTCCAGAGCCAGAATTCAATACCTCCCTCAGCAGCTGCCTCACTACCCAGTCATTGCAGGCAACTCTGCATCTTCTCAATGTGTTGGCAATCTTACTTAGACTCTTGCGACCATACACACAAGAGTCAAGGTGAAGGTGGCACCAAAGAGGGTGTTAGCCCATTTGTACTTGACAGGGGTGGTAAAGAACTCTTAATATTGCTTTGGACATAGAGCTCGTTTTCACTTGCTTCCTGGTCCAAGAAACTGCCTCACCCTTCTGTCATCTAGTTGGTGGTCTCCTTGCTAATTGTGTTTATGAATATTCCCTTCCGGGGCACAGAAGAGCAGGCGCTACTGTGGCCAAGGTTCCCAGCTGAGCTCAGTAATGCAGCCTCCAAATGTTAGCTTAGCACTGGAGAGTCCAGCAGAAGACAGTCGTTCTTAGCCTCTTTTACAACTGACTGTGCCACGTGACTACATTCTGCCATGAGTTTTGTGTGGCAAACTTGGGGGTTCTCTCTACTGTCTCATGCCCACTTCCTGCTTTACGCCCTCTTCTATCATAAAGTTCTGAATGAATTGAGCAAAAAGCCCAATGCAGCTGGACAGAGAGCCTGGGCCCCTGACAACTTCACAGAACAGAGCTGTCGAAACTACCATGGTTTGCAGACTTTTAGACGATTGATTGGGAGAGAAATAGATTTCTTTCCTCTTTACACCACTGTTTTTATTGTTGTTTTTGTTTGTTCAGTCAAGCTCACCTGAAGTGAAACCTATCTAATTTACTGCACAGGACACAGCATGTCTATTAGACAAGAACTCATCCGGATTTTGGTGATGCTCATAGCTCTTGTCCAAATGCCAGGACCACCTGGGAATCCACTTCCTGCATGGAGTAAAAGGTATGGTCATTTTTAAGGGTGATGGTATAGCCTACTTTAAAAGATCTCCTTAGTGAGAGTTATTACTTGTAAAACATAAATACATGTCACTTAGACATATTTATACTCCTAGGGATACAATGACAATTGTGATTGAGGCTATTTATTTGGAATAATATCATCTGACTTTGATCTGATTACAGAGAATTGTCCATTTAAAATGATGTATGATGAGCCTTGATCACTAGATGCATTGACATTTGGGGAGGAAACAGTTTGCCAGCAGCCGGGCCTGGAGCTACCCCTGCCTTTGTCCCTGCCTGTGCCCCTGCCTACGTGCGCACTCACTCACCCAGGGCTGCTGCAGAAAACTCACTGCAAAATGTCATAGGCAGAAAACAAGTTGCTGAAAAGCTAATTACCACTTGGAGAAAATAATCTGATTGCAATAATTAGTGCATAATACACAGATTCAAGGTGAATAGCTTCCAAGTTTCCCAGGTGAGTAAAGGGCTAGCCATCCATTTGGGGGCTAAAATAAAATAGGTGCAATATTTTATCTTTATAAAATATATACTCTCCAAAAAGCTTCAGAGGATTTGGAAGATATGCCAACAACCTCCAAACTTTTTGGAAACATACGAAAGGAGATCATCGGTACTCATTTCTATGCACCATGAAACCCTAAGGCACTACTAGAATCCTTCTCCTGGTGGATAATCAGAACACTGACTTTCCAGGAATGAGCGAGACTATCTGACATGAATTCTCTAATCTCTCCTTTCTCCCTCGCGTTTCTTGATAAGATTTCTGCACTGAAGAGCTCCATTCGTGGGGACATTTCAATCTTCCCTGACTCCCTCAGGACTTTGTTGCATCGGTCTGTTCCATTTCTTTACATTTTCAAACTCTTTCTATTTCCTCCCTTCCCTCAAACTAAAAAGAATTTCAAATCTACCTCTTCAACTCCCTGTGCTTCCCAAGTTGGCTAGCTTCTTCTCTTACTGCAAAACTTCTGGAAAGAGTATCACTATTTGTTGCCTCCATTTTTCACACATTCTCTATGTTGGCTCCGATATCTGGACACTGTCCCCATTTCTAACCAATAATCTTTGCTAAAGTTCACTAATGTGTGCTAAATTAAATGGATTTTACTTAGGCCTCATTCTGCTTGGCCACTGATGCCTCTACCCATCATTGGTTCATCACCTTTTCTCAAACCAAACTCTTTCTTCAGCTTATACTGACAGTTGCAGGGTCCCTCATCACTGGCCACGTTATTCTTGAAATCCTTGGCCTTCTTTTCACCTTCAGTGGCTGAAGTCTCCTCCTTCTTCTATGATTTCTTCTGACTGATGTTCTAGCATGATTTAATCTGCTCAGCAATGCGGTATTCCCCAAAGTTTACACCTCAGCACATCATGTTTCTCACTGTGATCTATGTGTTATCCCATCAGAAATACCATTTCCATAGTTCTCATGATTAATTCCAGGCAAATAATTCTCAAATAAAATGTCTCCAGCCATGTAACCTCTTTTAAGCTCCAAATCAGACACAATTTGTACATTCTACACGGTTTTTATATGAAGCATAAAAATCAAAGTATCTCAACAGAATACATCATCTTCTGTCTTAGTCCTAACTCCTTTCTTCTGTTTCTGGTCCCAATTAATGACCTTTTTTTTTAAATTTTTTAAAAATTCATAATACAAGTATTATTGTTCATCCCCCTAACTCATGACATTCCCAACCTTGTAACCACTGACTTAACAACTTCGAATGAGGGAAGAATTCTCTTACATGCTGTGGCACATGTAAAGATCAGGTATAAGTTTCCTGAAGATGCCTAAAAGTTGAGGCCAGCCTTAATAACTCTGCCCACACAATGACACTTGTGTTCACCCACTTATTTTCATTCTGAGACTCCAAAGGCAGCCTGCATAGACTCTTTCAGTGTTCATTGTTATTGCTTCATGAGAGGTCTTGCTTCCTCCACTCTCTTCTTATATCCAAATGATCCTCTACATTGTTTCCATAGTTACCAGATCTAAAAGAATCCAATGCAGAGCTTTTCCTGATTAAAAAAAAAAAGACTTTAGTACCTCTCTACTGTACACCAAACAAAATCTGTACTCCTGCCTAAAACCTGAATTACAACACAATTTATTTGTATGCTGCTTGAAGATTCTTGAGCATGTATGTGCCTATTTACAGTTTAGACAATGGGCTGCCAATGATTTTAGATATAACATACACACAAAATAGCCAGGACTCTTATGGAGTTAATTTTTTTTAAGTCAAGTAATTGTCAATAGCTCAAAAGTAATTTGCCTTTATGATTATTTTTGGAGAACACTACCAAAAATTCAACTTATATCCTGTAGTAACACTGCAAACGTATTTTCCTCTGTGTTTCACTAAAACTCTTCCTTTCTCTGTGAATGTTTTAGAGCTTATCAATCGTTCAGTCAATTCTTCCTCTGTCTACTCAGTTGGCTTTTCAGCTTTCCTCTGGCTTAAATTTATTTGTTGTTGTTGTCATTAATCAATTACTGGGATTCTTCTTAACAAAAGCACACCCTGCAGCCTTTCTAGTCCTGCCTTCCTCTGCCTTTTGTCATCATTACTCCCACAAAACCCCTGGAAAGGGACTGGCAAAGAAAGAACCTATTTGAATTGAAAAACTGCTAGGAAAAAAAAACTTGAAAATACTTACATATTAAAATATTGTGACTTCAAATTAAAAAAAATACAGTGGAACTTCTTTGCTAGAGTTTTCAGTGCTGCAAGGGTGGTGGAATGGGACATGGAGGGCAGAGGAGGAGGCCCTTGAGTTGAACATGCAAGCATGAGCTATACTGTGGTGAGCTCTGTCAAAGAGCATGATATCTGAGACAGATGCAATGACGTACATGGAAATCAAACAGTGGTGGGACCTTAGCAATAACACAGAGAATATGGAACAAAGTTCCCGATTTAGAGCCAAAGAGAAGCATGAAAAAGAAAGCAGCGGAGCTCCTGGCCTGGGCATGGATCCAGTCTTTAGTAATAGAGGTCAATGAAGCCTCTTGTGTGTGTGTGTGTGTGTGTGTGTAGGCAGGACAAGTGATATAAGGAGTGGTAATAGTTGATATCAGAGAAGACAGAAATGAAGAGAGGCACACAGAGGTTTGTATGTGTGTAGGGTCACCCCAGAGAGCTGGAGATTTCAGACGCATCACATAATTAAGGAGGCCTATGGTTCTACCTAATGTCCTGGATCCCATGTATGGGTAGCGCATACACAGGAGCCCTTCTAAATGGAATATTGATATGCTGTACTCATTGAGGTACTTCCTGATATAGAAGGGACAGACCCAGAAATTCAATGAATATTCAATCTGTTTCTTCCTGCTCACAAATGAAGCCAGTAGTGAGTTCCAAGGACAGGAAGGAACAGAGAAATGTATGGGTTGATATCGCCTACCTTTCCAGTATTATTACCTATTACCTATTTCTTTATTTTAAAAAATTGGTCTGTCTCTCAGAGTTGCCCAATATATAATTGTAGTTCTTTGTTCACAATATACCATTATAAGTTATATAAACTTCCTTCGTCTTGCTTTATTTAGGCATTATTTTGTGAATTTACTTTTTAGTTTATAATATATAAGTATCTATTAAGCCACTAGCCAAGTCTATAATAAAATGAAATTCAAACTTAGCTTTACTTGTGTTCTCCTTTGTCAATATGTCCAAGTGGTAAATATTACAGTACTGTGAAAAACCAATGGAAATTTTAGAACTAAAAATCCAATCTGAGATGAAAAATTTACTGGGTGAAAATAAGAGAAGACCGAATAGTGGAAAAAAATGCATCAGTGAATCTGAAGACAATAAAGTAGGAACTATTTAAACTGAATTAAAAATAGGAAGAAAATACAAAAAAAGGAGGGTCAAAGACCTAGTGACCTATGGAATAATAACAAGCTCCATAATATGTGTACAATTGGAATCCTAGAACAGGAAGAAAGAGATGTGGGCAGGAAAAGAGTGAGAAAACAGTAGCCCAAATCAGACAGAAAATATAAATGCATAGATCCAAGGAACTTAACAATGGATCCAAGTAGGGTAAACCCCAAATGGGTAAGGGTTAATGGGAATAAATAGTTACGCTGCAAATGAGCATAGATTTCTCAGAATGTGGTCTTCATAGATAGATTTCTTGGGTTTAAATCTCACTGTTTCATTTACTAGTTGTATAAACTCGAGCAAGTTCTTTTAACTCCTCTGTGCTTCACTTTCCTCATATGTAAGGATGATAATAGTAACTATTTCTTAAGATTGTTATGAGGGTTACATGAGTTAAAACATAAAAAGCTTTTGGAGCATAGCCTTGTGCAAACTGAGCACTCAAATTGTTTATTTTAAGTAGAAGGGAGAATTTCAATTAAGAAAAGAGAAGCAACACAGAAAAAAATAGGATAATTTGCAAAATTTTGAATTCTATATAAATGAAATAATTTTGCACCCTATAAATTTCTGTATCATTTAGCTATTCATGCCTATATTTCCATATCTTAAAACTCAACAAATCTAAAAGGGTTGATTTACATTCAAATATAATGACAATTCTCTATTTTCAGAATACAAATGTTATTGGTATTAGATATACTAGTCATAACATTACATTTTTTGCATAGCTTTCTTCTCCAAAATGTGCAAAGAATTCATGACATGAAAATTGGATCTTAATACTAAGTGTACTCCTTTTCTATCCAGATGTCATAATAATCTCTAGAGGAAGATTTCTTTTTTTATCTATAAAAGCATTATATATATAAAAGTGACAGATTTTCTATAATTTTGCAAACACAGAATACACGTACACCAAATATGTCTATATCATATTACTTCTTTAAAACAAACTACATTATTATTCACCAGTGAATTATCTTCTGATTATCCTAGTTTAATTTTAGAGTAGTCTCTGACTCAAATTATTAATAGAATTGGAGATAACCTAAGTTGACTTTTGAAATTAGTTATAATTTTTTAAAAAGTACTGACCTAACTAGAAACTAGTTTAATTCAAAGACAATGACTCTAGTTACCATTTCTAAAATCATGATTCACTTGAGAGTTTTTTATATCAAAATACTTGATAATATATTCAAGTACAGAGGTAAGAAGACTTTTACTCATTCAATCAATGAATGTTTATGTAGGACCTGCTATGTGTTTGGGACACATAAGTGAACCAAATTCACAAAAATATTCTTTATTCTTTTAAAACTTACATCTGGGCCCTGGCTGGTGTAGCTCAGTGGATAGAGCGTGGACTGGGAACCAAAGGGTCCCGGTTCGATTCCCAGTCAGGGCACATGCCTGGGTTGCAGGCCAGGTCCCCAGTGAGGGCCATGTGAGAGGCAACCCATACATACATTGCTGTTTCTCTCCCTCTCTTGCTCCCTCCCTTCTCCCCTCTCTAAAAATAATAAATAAATAAAATCTTAAAAAAAACTTACATCTGAATATTCTCAATGGACAGGTCACCTCTATGGTGTTTTTATACAAGATGACAGAAAAAATACACACTGGAAAAGACTTTCTAGCACTTCATGGTTAATCTCTAGGAAAAACATTTTCTGCCTCCTATCAACCCACTAATTCTCCACCTACCTTATGCCCTGCTCTTCTTTCTCCCTCCACATATAACTTAATCATAAATATCCCCCAAAACTCTGGGGTCAGCATTCTTTTCCGTATCTCTGATTTTATTTTCCTATTTTTCACTCTCCTTTGATTCACATTTTTTATAGCTTGAGTAATCATTATTATCCTGATGATAGTTCAATGGCATGATAGAAATATTGGACTAGTTGATGGTCAAAAAACTGGGAACCAGCTCTCTTACCTTTGATTGCTTTGTGACTTTGGGCTTAAATGTTGTGTAAGTGCTTGAGGCTCAATTTCATAATCTGTAAATTTGAGGAGATTGCACCAGATGCTATCTAAAATCCCTTCAAGCAGTAAAATGCTGTTATTTGCTGATTCTCAAATATAAATCTTCATTAATGATCTGTGACTCATGGTCTATTGCTACAATACTAGTAATCTTTAGGGTATTTTTATTTTGATGCCCCACAACCTAAAATTTGTTATGTAAAAATGCAAGTGAGTCTAAAATAATTGGTTTCTTGCCAAACTTTTTTCTTTCAAATTAATAGTCTTGTTCAATTGTACAACTTGAATCCATGTGATGAATGATTAATAGCCAATAATTGGTTACTAAGAGAGCTCAAGTTCAAAGTCATGACTGATAGAATGTGTCAAAAGTGGTTTGCAAAGTTTCTTGGTACTGTTGACATTTGGCCAAATAATTCTTGGCTGTGGGGCTGTCTCATGCATTGGAAGATGTTTAGCAGCACCCCTGACCTCTACCCACTAGAAGCCAATAGCGGCAGGTAGCTGACATACTCAAAATATCCAAATCAATACAGTTATTGGTGAAAATAATAAAAACATTGTAAGAGATGCTATCCCCCCAAAGAAAGTAGTTCCTCTTTGGCAAAGGCAACAAAACATAGGGAATGTCAAGGGTGGGGAGTTTCATAAGTAGCTCTCAGCTCAAACTTTTTTTTCCTTTTTAAAGTCCACATGGGCTGATATCACTTCTCCCACTGTACCAAACACTTCCAGATAATATTTCAGGCCTGTGGGAGCACTTGAAGAGAGTCTCACAGCAGATGGTAGCTCAGGCTCTGCAGCATCCAATAAGCAATTACATTCTTATCAGGCTAATTTTGACAGTCATCTGCACACAGTATATTTATCATTTCCTCCTTGTCACTGGTTATGATGTTCCCCTAACCTAGAAGGTGCCCCCACTTCTCTCTGCTTCAAGAAAGGCAGTACAAAGCTGAGGTTGAACTTCAAGGATAGGTGCACTATAATCCGAAAGACCTGGGTGTATTCCACCTTTTATTTTCTGCAGGACCCTGAGCAAGTTACTTCAACTCTCCTAGCCTCAGTTTCCTCAGCTGAACAGTTAGCACTGAGGCTGCACTTGGTAACTGACATGTAACTTTTAATTATTATTATTATCCAATTCTAACTCATTCATCATGTTCTTTTAAATGCCAGAGAGAGAAACTGCCTTTCCCTCCTTTACACTCTGACCCTAGCTATTCAATTTGTTAAAAAAGAACACACACACATACACACACACACACACACACAATCCTCTTTAAATCAATCCAAACTTTGGTGGTATTTATGAAAATTTATAATTTTATTTTCAATTTTAATGTCAGACTTAAGAAGGAAATATTACTGTATTGTCTATCCCAGGACTGAAATACTGATTTACCTTCTGGACTGCTTTTAGAGGGGGATGAAGAGGAAACTCCATTTCTAGAAGAGCACTGTTCCCTTTCTGCACCCTATTTGTTTCTTCCTTTGCCATTTTCAACGTCACTGATACTCACAGGAGTAAGACAGGAGGTATTGCAAGCAGTTTTTGTTACCTGAGGCTGTTCCCCTAAGTCCAGTGTACAGGGAAGCTGAGGCTGATGTAGCAGGAGAGAGTTGGAAGAGAGTGAACAGCAAAGCAGAGAAGAGGCAGGTACTTCCAGGACTGTCCCTCTTCTTAGTTTGGTGCATTTATATCCAGAAAAAAAAAACTGAACAGAAATTTTTAAAAACCTGAGGGCATTCGCTTGAAACATTTTCAATGAAACAAAAGAGAAACCCAAGTTTGCAACCAAATGCCAGAAAACATTTAACCTACTTGTAGATGACTCTCCAATCCTGGTTTCCAATTTAGGTTAGAATAGCAAGATGGTTATGAGTATCAGAAGAGATTCATCAAGCCACCTTAATACCAGACATAAATCTTTTCTGTTATGTGAGATGCAAGGGGAATGATAAAGACAGATGAGCCAAGCACATTACTGTTACTACATATTCCATAACACAATTTGCATCTGGACATATTCTTTGACTGTTAATTGGTGCCTTCTACATAAACCTGTGGAAAAATACTTTATAAAAAATCCAGATTTTTTTGTAACTTGAATACCAGATTTGATCAATACAGGATGCTCCGAAATGACTGAACAGTTGGATCTGACATCCGTCTCGGCTTCTCATAACATGCGGCTGCCTCTCACCATTGTTCTGTGAGGCAACATTACTTCTAAAGGAGGACTGCAGGCAGGTGTTGTCTTACGGTTGTCAGACTTGATGTAAGCAGGTAAATAAAGAGTTTTGCTGAAAGACGCCACAACAAGGTAAAAGTGTTCTTGTTACACATCTCCCTAGAGGGCTGTAACATGTTTTCTTCTTTTCTGAAGTAAACACTTTTATCCATCTCATCAGGAATGCAATCCATATTAACCTAATACTTCATAAGTATTTGCCTCTCCGTAAATGAAAACAAACTTACCACTCATTATTTTCAAGCAGTTGCTTTTCCTAGAGTGGCAGTGAGCTTCCATGAGAATCTAAACACATAGCTTTGCCAGTCTTCATCTGAGATGGTTAAGACGTTGGCTAGGATGGCTGTATACTGTCTGTAGCACAGTCCCTCCTTGCTGATGTTCTCGTTTAATTAGGCAGGACATGACCAGTAAAGCAAGTGACTTTTTACCCTTCCACAAATACATACAGCAAGATTCAATAAGTAGTATAAAATGAGTAAGAATAGCCAATGCATACTACATGATAACTATATGGCCAGCACTGTGCATGAATTAATCACTTATTCAACGACAGTACATCTTTTTTTTTTTAAGATTTTATTTTTTTTTTAATTTATCTTTAGAGAGAGGGGAAGGGAGGGAGAGAGGAAGAGAAACAGCAATGTATGGTTGCCTCTCACATGGCCCTCATGGGGACCTGGCCCGCAACCCAGGCATGTGCCCTGACTGGGAATCGAACTGGGACCCTCTGGTTCCCAGCCCACGCTCAGTCCACTGAGCTACAACAGCCAGGACAGTACATCTTTTAATCAAAGTGGTGAAAGCGAGCATCCTTGACTTATTACAGCTATTGGAGAAAAAGAGTTCAATATTTCACTATTATTTATTATGTGAGTTGTATGGTTTTTGTAAATGCTCTTCATCAATTTGGAAAAGTTTCTTTCTCTTCTTAGTTCCTTTTTTTTTTTAAGATTTTATTTTATTTTTATTTTAGAGAGAGGGGAAGGGAGGGAGACACAGAGAGAGAGAGAAACAGCAATGTATGGTTGCCTCTCACATGGCCCTCACTGGGGACCCGGCCCGCAACCCAGGCATGTGCCCTGACGGGGAATCGAACCGGGACCCTCTGGTTCCCAGCCTGCGCTCAATCCACTGAGCTACACCAGCCAGGGCCTTAGTTCCTTTTATTGTAAATGGATGTTGGTGTTTGTCCAACACTTTATCTACAGTTATTGAGATGATCATGGCATTTTTCTTTATTCTATTCATAACGTAGATGAAATTGATTTTCTAATGTTCAAGCAAGTTTACAATCTTGCGTTCATTCACTTATTCTTAATTAGTCCAGCTAGAGACTAATAAATTTTGTTGATCTTTTCAAAATCTATTGTTAGCTTTTTATTTCACTAATTATTTGCTTTTACCTTGATTATTTTCTTCTATTTACATTTATTCTGTGTTTTATTAGCTTCTTAATACATGACCTTAAGTCATTGATTTTAGACCTTTCTTCATATCTAATTAAGCGTTTAGTCTATAAATGTTCCTCTAAGTACTGCTTTGGCTGCATCCCGCATATGTTGATATGCTGTATTTCCAGGGTCATTCAGTTCAAAGTATGTTCTACTCTTGTGACTTCTTCTTTCATGAAGGATTATTTAAAAGTATGCTATTGAATTTCCAAACATTCTGTGATTTCCTAGATATATGATTGTTATTGATGTATAATATTCTTTTCTCAGAAAAAATACTCAGAATGATTCAGTCTTTTAATGTTTACTATGATTTGTTCCATGAGCTAGTATATGTTCTGTCTTGGTAATGTACCATTTGCACTTTTAAAATGTGTTTTGGGGTTGTTGGGTGTGGTCTTATAGAAATATCAGTGAGGTGAAATTGGTTGGAGGCATTTTGTAGATCATGTTGTCTGTACTAATCTTTTACCAGCTATTTTATCAGTTGCTGAGGGAGTAGTTTAAAAATCTGAACGCAGAATTGTTAATTCCCCCATTTGATTATATCAGATATTTTGAAGAACCTTAAAACTTTTGAATACTGTTTACCCCCTCCTGCCTTCTGTATTGTCATATGCATTTGCCATTTTACATACACTCTCTTTGTTATTGCATATAAACTCTATAAAACATTTAATTACTCTTTTATACAGTCAATATTCATCTGTATTTATACACAAATACACTCTTTAGGAATTTTTATATTTCTTTCCAAGATTATTTTCCTTCTGATTAAAAATTTCCTTTCAAGTATTGCTTTTTACAAGTTGTATTTTATTTGAAATGTATGCCTTCGGGTGACAAATTATCTTAACTTGGCTTGTCTGAAAACATGCTTATTACACCTTTATCTTTGAGGAGTATTTTCACTGGCTATAGAATCCTACATTGGCAGCTACTTTCACACGGTATTACTGAGGGTTCTGATACACATACATACTTCCATCCACTGCCTGGAAGTGCAGGTACTATTTTAAACAGGTTGGAAAAACTCTCTGTGGAGGCAAAATTTAAGTAGTTTCCTGGATATAAGCAGTCTTGGAATGCTTAGGGGAAAATCAATCCTGAAAGAAAATTTAGGGACTCTGGATGGAAATACACTTTTCTTATTGAAGAAACTCAGGGTGGGAGGAGGGGAAGGAAAGCATAGCTGGAGTAGCAGAGCTGAGTAAACACTGCAGGAAAGAAATTGGAAAACTATCTTTGGTTCAAATCACATAAGACCTTGCAAGCCAAGATAAAGTATCCGGATTTTAATCTAGTTATAATTGGGAACCTTTGGAATGTTTGTAGAAGTGTTATAGTTGATAGGAATTACTATTTTTAAATTGCTTATCTCATTTGTCTTTATAACCATGCCGTGTAATCCTCACAAGTCTTAGAAAATTTAATGTATGAGGTGCTATAATTATCTTCATCGTAGCTGACAGAAGTGGAGCTGAGAGTAGATAAATGACTTCTCCAAAGTTACAGAGTCAGTAAGTGACAGACCTTGAATATTTACCTATCTCTCTCTACTCCTAACTCTACCTGTAATCACATTTTGTACAGATTTTTACTTCAAAGTTTCTCACAGATCCATAGTACCAGCCATTGCTTACAATGTGCGAGATTTATTTTTTCAAATGGAGATTTTTGTGAACATTTCTAAGGGTGATGGACTTTAATAGGCTTTTTCTATTTGAGATTTTGCACCTTGCTATTATGCATAAGAAAAGATTTTTCATTAGAAATGAAATCCAGTCTGACTTGGCAGAAAACCTAAAATAGCTTTATAAAAACTTCTGTATTGTATTTCAATTGCTTTGCCGCCTGTTCTCTCACGTAAGGAGCCTTCCTACCTATTGATCCAAACACAGTCAGAAAGCAACTTGAAAGTACTGAATTAATTTAAAAATTTCCCCAGGATCCTGCTTTCTCAAACTACCTGATTCCCTTGATGTAGCTATTAAATTTGAAGGTAAAACAAAAAGTGAAAATCACATCTGAAACCATTTCATCCAACATTAAAATTATAATAATATTCCACTTACCTGGAATATACCACAAGTGAAAAACAGAAGAAGAAAAAGCTGTCATGCTCATAATTGTCAAGTTTGGTGCCCTTCAGCTGGTTGACAACATTTCCTTTTCAGAGGAAAGAGAAAAAAAAGCTAGTACCACCCACTTCCCCTTCGCACTTCCTGCCTGAGTGAGAGGAAGGCCTCCTTCCTTGAGTCCAGGAATAGAGCTAAAATATGTAAATCTTGAGTAATCCAATTTCAATTTGTAAATAAGGAAAAACAAGAAGCAGGAACAGCTCAGATAAAAACATCTCTTATCTTTAATATGGAGTAAGAAAGTAAAATGCAGAGGTTGAAATGTCAAAAAATAAAAGAAAATTTAAAAAAATGTAAAGTATATTTTCTAGTCTGGGTTCAACCTGAGAATACATTTTTTGTGAGTTATCCCCTTAGATTGTTCATAACACAACCAGTCTAGCTGACTTTTATCCACTCCTCAGTAAACAAATCTAATTAACTGTAATCAATATATGGTAGATGAATTATATGAATCTCAATGAATATCATATTTATTCTCTTGACCTCAGAAAATGTGTGCATTGATGCTACAGTGTCTAAGCCACAAACAATGGAAAGCATAGAAAGCATAGGAGGAGAGACAGTGCGTAACTACTGTTGCACAAAAAGAAAGCCTCCACTCTGAGATATTCGAAGTGCTCCAGAGAATGTAAGCAAGGCTTCCATTTAGCCATTAATCTCAACTAATTCATAGAAATGCAAAGCAACATTAGGAAAGCACCCCTAGAAGAAATTGCTAGGGCAGGGGGAACCACCTATACTTTCAATTTCACACTGAAATCTCATGAGGTATATAGTGAGTGGAAACTATAGAGCGAGAGCTTTTAACTCCTTAGAAGAATATTTCATATATTGCAAGATAATTAGGGTTTCCTGAAGAGTTCTTACCAATGACATCAAAAGTACAATTCTTCGCCAAAGAGCATGTATATATGCATAACTCGTAGACACAGGCAACAGGGCAGTGATTGCCAGAGGGAAGGGGTGCTGGAACTGGGTAGAGACGGGCAAAGTGAGGGAGAATGGGGACATCTGTAATAGCGATAACAGTAAAAATAAAAAAATTAAAAGCACAATTCTTAAAAGAAAATAATTAAAAAAAGAAGAAAGACCGGTGAAAGATGGAACACGTTGCCTCAGAAGATCATAAATTCTCAGTCCTTGAAAGTGTTCAAGCACAAGTTGATCAAACACCTCTTGGTGGTATTAATCAAGCATCAGGTGGGTGGGAGAATAGATATTGATCAACACTACTTCTCACTCTAAGTTGCTTCCATTCTATGACAATATATCCAGTGGGAATACGCAGAGGATATAAAAGATGTGGGTATACAATCATTTTATCTAGGAACTGACCAAGAGAAAGAATACGTGAAAAAGTCAAACAGCATAGCATTGATGTTTCTTTTGTGTCAATTTAAAAGAATATTTATATATCATTTATCATCTATTCAGTTATCAGAGATAAAAACAATTAAATTACCCAAGGTAGGCATGCTCGTGAAGAAGCAGGCCCTCTCATACACTGGGATGAAAATGCAAGTCAACTAATCTTTTGAGGGACATGTATCAAAATTTAAAATATTTGGTTCTTTTATCCAATAATTTTACATCTAGGATTCTATCACACAGAAATGTTTGCAACACTATTTATAGATATATGTATGAAAATGTTTCTGAAAAATAGAGAAAATAAAAATATTAAACAATATAAATGTTCATCAAGAGAGGAAGGATTATCTATGAATCTGTCTCCATTTTGCTTGTTAGTTCAGTTTGTTCATTAGATTCCACATATGAGTGAAATCACGCAGTGCTTGTCTTTCTCTGACTGGCTTATTTCAGGTAGCATAGAGAACAGTTTGACAGCTATGGTGAAGGCAGGGAGGAGGGGTTAAGCAAAAAAGAAAACAAAGAGAAAGAACTCATGGACAAGGACAACAGTGCGGTGATTATAGAGGGAAGGGAAGTGGGTGGAGGGAGGTAGAAGGGGGTATCGGGGGATAAATGGTGATGAAAACAATAAAATAAGAGAGGAAGGATTATATTATGGTATACTGATGTTAAAGAATATTTTATAGTTATTAAAATAAATGTTTCTGTTATAACAAGGAGCAATTTCAAAGCTTGTATTTTTTGGGGACAAATAATACATACTCTTATTCTGTTTTAGTTTTTGTCACTATAAGCTGCTCTGTATGGTTGGATTGCTCCTAAGAGAACATACCACACTGTGAACAGAAAAGAAGAGGATATTAAGGACAAGATTTTCACTTCTTATTGTGAATATTTCAAAACCGCTTAAATTATTTTTGAGAAACATTTATAATTTTTGTATTTTTTTGAAAATCCATCAAATTTTAAAACCTTATCATTTTTGTAGCCAGTGTTTTCTGACTGGTAATCCCCAAGGGTCCTGCAAATTGTCAGATCGAGGATCTTTATGTATTCTCGGGGAAAAAAAGTCATTTCCTTGATTCCTTTGGGCCAAAAACATCAATGCAAAGACCAAAAAAAAAAATTCTTATTACAAAAAGATACCTTAAAGAGGGTGACTCATTACCTTCTATTCCTTTCTTTGTATCTTCACCACATCATTGCTTTGTACTCTGGATAAATGCACTGCCAAACATCAAAATGAGGAAAAGAGAGACAAATGGGATCCCCGTCTCATTTTAATTAGTAGCAATTTATGTGATCAATAGGGTGTCAAGTGAGTCTTGCAAAGGAGACCCAGGAGAGGACCCTCCCAAAGTTGTTAACCTTAGTGTGGGTGCCAGACACATTTCCGGTGCTTCCTCAGTCTCTTCTGTGGAGCATCAAAAGCATGTAGGTCAATCACACCAGCTTCCTGGGTGACTCACATGGGATTATGTAAGCTGCCGGTCTTGCCGCAGAGCTGTGTAAATGCCTGCTTAAAATAAAACTTATTCAGGGAATAGACTTTTTTGGGGTTTTTTCCAACTTCTTCATAATTTGAATTTGCCTTTAAAATATATGATGAAAGGAAAAGGAAGCCATACATGATTTTATTAAAGGCTTATTAGCAGATCAGACTTTCCTAATCCTCTGTAGTTACATCTTAAAACATCAAGTATCATGTAATGCCAATGAGGTTTATTCCCCAGAACGGTGTACTGGCATGTTGCAAAGTCAATCACTCATTTGGTTTCAGGCTCTTGCTGTTTTCTACTCTGTCTGCAGGAGGACTCTTTCACCATTAATAGTCCCCCACTAACCAATTTTTGGCCTAGTACAACTATGGTATTTTCACATTATAAATGTCAACAATTCAAGTTTGAGATGAGTAGTGTTAGTTCAACAATATAAATACAATTAGATGCTTTCAAATCAAATTAAGTCTCAGAAGAAAGACGTTTTGCTGAACAATTAGAATGTGAATAATCTGAATTAATCATTTCTCATTCTTCTCTGCCTCCAGTTCTAGAATGTGACCGTGTTTCTGGATCAGTTTCTACAGTCTCTTTTCACCTTCTCACCGCAATGGTCTATAAAAAATCTTCAGGATAAGAACCCCGGACTCAGGCCGTTCCCCTGTAATGAGAGCTCTAACAGCGGGGTCCAGGGCAAACCAGAAGCTAACCACAGGTTTCCATTGTAGACAGTGGAGCCCTTCAGCACCTGTTCTGCTCTGATACCACGCTCTGTTCTGATATTATTATCTGAGGACTTTGCCTTTTGAATCCTCTTTGGGGGGTGGAGGTAGCTAATCTGCACTATTCTATTTCATTTCTGTGGCTCAATTTCCATCAGTTTCTTTCCCTTATAAAAAAGTACCCTTTCTCCTAGCGTCTTTGTGATTTTCCTCATTTCTCTTTCCCTTCTTTGTTATTTGAGAGTATGACTAAATTGCTCGGTGCATTGGCCTCATTTCCTGGGATGCATTGTTCAGGCCATTTTTTTTTCTGCATTGAGACAAGTTCTTAGCCCAGGTATTTTCCCCACGTTCACACCGTGGGCTCTGGACTGCAGTATTAATTTGCTTGGATGCATGTCAGTCTTAAAATCAGAATGCCTCTCCCATCAATAGCCATTTTCCCCGTGTCAGATATATTAAAAAAGCAGGCAACTGCTATTGGAAATCTACAGATACCATCCAACCAATGCCAAGTGCATTCACATATGCTGTCTCACTTAGTCCTCCTACAAACTCTCTAATTCTATTTTCTCTTACATAATGAAACCCAAGTGAGGTCACAGCTAGTAGCTGACAGAGCTGGAGTTCAAGCTCAGGGCCCCCACATCTAAGTCCCTTATTAGTTTTTCTTACCAGGCTTCCTATATTCTGCCAAACACTGAGACATCAAAAGCAGAACATGGGTATAAAAGTTCAGTTCCTGCCTGTCTCTTCAAGCTTTGTGGTTTTATACTACCCTTAATTCCTTATAGCTCAGCTTTTCCATCTATAAAATTATTTTTCTTTTGATGGAGATATTTTTTAAAATTAAATTGTTAAGAGATGAGCATGGAAATACCCGTGGTGCTTTGTCCTAAAAACAGTCAGAATACATCTAATGAGAATTAATCAATAAATCCTAGAGAGAATCTAAGGTATTGTATTTTTCCCTGGGAGCCTGAATGGTACTGAGAATGAATTCGCAGTAGGCAGAAAATTACATACAGCCTCTGAAAAAACAACTTGAATAATAGATGCAAATGGATCTGGTAGACACGAGCCCATTTCAAATATCTTAAAACAAATTGTATGTGTATGATTTAATTAATGACTACTACAGAGTATATTGTCACTGACAGAAGGTGAGATTTTTAGGGAGAAAGCATCTTCTCAGTTACATAATTCTTGAGGAAACGCAGTGGAGGGAGGAGCAGGTGAAGGTGGTAAAATCTTTGGTGAGAATGGAAAAAAATAATATCACCTTCCTGACGCCTCCCTGGAGAACCCTGACAAACTTTGGAAAGGTTTGTAACAGAGAAGGAAAACACAGCAGTGGTAGTTGGCTTGGAAGTACACCAAAATACACTTGTGATACCTAGTCATATGACAGCCAGGACAACTGTCATAATTGCAATATGCATATCAACATGTTATATCTGAATGGTCACCACTGGATTTTTAGGTGCCCTAATGTAAGCTTGCAGGGTTGGGTGTGATCTTTTTAAAGGAGGATAGAAATAACTAGAGACCAGATATTTCACAAATTGTTTATTTATCCAAGTGAGTGGCACCTTTACATACCTGGGAATGTCTGACATTTGCCCTAGAGGTGTGTGTCATCCTGTCCCTGTGCTTTCTGGAATGCTGGGGAACTAAGTGTATAACATTAGTGTGCTATAAAATTATTCAGCAGGTTCTGTGAGCAACTTAAGTGAATAGCTTCTCTGTGTCTCATATGATGTGTTCACTGCCTTTTCTCTGGTGCACTGAAATGGGAAAAAGTGGGTAAAGCAAGGGGAGTAAGGGTGAAAGAATTTAAATTAGTTATAATCTAAAAGATTTACTATCAACCTACTTAAAATGTGGCTGATGCTCATATGATTGGATGCTTTGCTCACATCTTTTTCTATGAAGACTTAGCATACAAAGTATGTAGTCATTACATACATTAAATATATACATTGAATGATAAGCCAATTCAAATGGCACAGATTTTGGGCATGTAGGCTTTTATATTTGGTATTGTAAGAAGTGAACCTATATCTTGCCTCTGAGACTTATTTATAGTTGGTCACAACTGAGTTATTTACTTATCCTCTTCATCTCTGAAGGGAATTAATTAATGATCACAGAGCTTTGGGCTGTAACTGAGATCACAGCATATTGTACTATGTGAAGCCCTTTTAAACTTTAATCACTATTGTTATTGACAAAAAAAAATAACATGAGGTTTTCAAAATAACCAAATCAAAATTAGAGATGATTTATTAATAATCATTAATGTAAAAAGTTTAATTATAAATTCTATAAAACACCCCAATAATTTTTATACACTTCTGCATTGTAGTAGTTATAAATAGCCACACCTTTCCTGGATGTTAAGAGTGGTCAACAGTAATTTATAGCTATTATTTATTGCATATATTACTTATGCCCTGTTAGTGCCTAAAATAAACATGCCAACCATGTAGTAATGTTACTTTGCCTAGGGTTGTATTGTATAGAAATGTCACCAATATATTTTAGCATACAACTGCCATGTCTATGATACAAATAGTACCTAAAAATGAGCTTTTCAGAGCTATGATTGTGCTCCACTGATTATAGCAAGATTTCTATTTTACAAAAGGAAAATTCGTGCCTCAAAGCAAAGAAATCAAGGCCAGACACAAACAGGAGATGCAAAGTTAAAGTTCTAAAGAAGGTCTGCTTTTTGCTCATCCCAAGGAGTGTGATATACAAGGATTATTTCTTCTGAGTTTTTAGAACAACAAAGGACAAATCAACTTGAAAAGATAAAAACAGAAAAAATCCCATTTAAGCTTTTTCTCTTGGGTTACACAGCAGCTTTTCCCAAAATGTGCTCCAATACAAAATAAACCCTGGAGCTCCTCATGGTGGGAAAAAAATAGTGAGGGTTCTGTTTTTAAATAAAGATCCAACATTCTAATTTTTCTCAGAGCTTAACAACTATTCGTATTTTCTAAGACTCTGCAAAGTCCTACAATGAAGAAAATCATTTAACTTTATTCTATCCAGCATTTCTTTGGCCACAGGATGGTTTCATTACTTAACATTTACTATGACCACATTTTGGGGATCTTTGCATTCCTGAAAAATCATACATGAAATGCAAAAAAGAAAAAGAGTGACTTTAGAAATAAACATACAGACCGATAGCTGTCAAAGGGGCGGGGCGTTGTGAGGCTGGGCGCGAAAGGTGAAGGGATTAGAAAAGCCCTCGTAGACACCAACAACAGAATGGTGACTGTCAGAGGGCAAAGGGGAGGGGAGGTCAAGTGAGGGGTATATAGTGATGGAGGAGACTAGAATCATACACCTGAAATGTACATAATTTTATTAACCAATATCACCCCAATAATTTTTTTAAAAAAGAAGTAAGCATATCAGAAATGCAGAGTGCAGAATTTGATGGGCAGAGCTGTAAGGACCTAAGACCAAAAAGACTCAGATTTAAGATGTTCCAATATTCAAAGCTTTTCTAAACAAAATCTGTGCAGATATGTATATAAAAAATCCATCCAGGGGAAGCACATGAAGTCCTGCATATATGTGCATAAGCAATCTAGACTAGAAATCTCAGGCAAAATGATCTCTAATATCAGGACCCTCTAGTTACTGGCAGAGAAGGCTATGCCAATTTTCTATGCAGCCTTTTTAAAAGATGGCACATTGGGACCATTTCCTGTTCAATTATTTACTGGTGTTTCACTGACTTAACATAGCCTTGGTGCAGAAAAGCAATATTGCTTTCAATCTTTTTGCCACTTTCCAGTTCAACAAGTAATTGAAAATACACATTGCATTAAGCATGCGAGTTCATGTTTGGCTACCTACCCAACTACTTTTCTCTCCTCGTTACTTAGACAGCTTGATCCTCTCTTATGGCTGAATGAGCCTATTTTTCCACACAGGAGGCATTAAAGGAGATCTTTGTCAATACCCAGGGTACTCAGTATTGAGTAAAATATGCTGGCGATTCTGCCCAAACAGAACGGATATCTGGCTCTCCCAAATGGAATATAATCTTATTCTTCAAAAATCTTAACATGAGTCTCCTCCTTAGATCACAGGTCTTCTTCCTGGATCTTTGCTCTTTCCCTTGGGCCTGACTCTTGTTCTTTTGAACAGATGCTGGCTAGTGGCTCCAGAATGGCAGCGTGAGTGGGGCTTTTCACCAGGGCTGCAGCAAAAGCTTAGGTTCTAGAACTGTGGATAGTGTTAGAGCAGGCGCTGGATGCTACAAGGCTGATCTGATTCTTATCCACTTAAATCATGACACAGAGAGAAGTAGTCTCAGAATCTTGTTTGAGGCTCAGTCCACAGATGGAGCTAATGGGGTGCCTGTGAAGGCGGAGAGTTCAAAGGCAGGGGCAGGTAAATCTCTGGCTTTCTACTGCTCCTTGTGCTGCTAACCTGAAAACTGTTGCCCCTGCCTGCAACTGGGAACCTACAACAGCAAAGTAGAGTGGAAAAACCAGTAGATGAATCAGATCATCCAAGTCATTTAAACTACCAGGTAATAATGACCAGAAAAGGAAGGAACAAGGACTTCAGGATATCATCTTGAGATACGCTGGATTTCTGTTACAGATGCCCCGCCCCCACCTTGCCATCTTTTCAGATCAGTAATTCCCCACTACTGCCATCTACCTCATCAACAATCAGCATTAATTAGTAAATTGCTGTATTAGTAGCTTGTTGTACTAGCTCTGTATGAAGCCATTTCAAAGATTCAATTCCTATCCAAAAGATTTACTCAAGAGCGCACATTTCCAACACAATAAATTGGAAGTCTTTTAAGCTATTTGGCCTGCCACCCTTGAATGGAGGCCTTGGTTTATTCGTCTGAGCTTATTTTCACGTCAGGATTAGTAGGGACATACAATCTAGTGTCTCTTACTGTCTCTACTTCACAACCATCTATCCATAGTTTTAAGTTAACACATCATCTCATATTCATTACATTTTGCAATACGTCTATAGAAGTTCCTTTAAAACATTCTAATTTTGTCTCTCACAGAATTTTTGTGGCACAATTCTAGTCTTAAAACCTTGTAAATTTATTTATACAGAAGTTACACATTTTTTAATTTTCTAGGTATCTGACTAGGACCCTTGACTATGAATTAGAGGAATAAAAGGAGTCTGGAAACAGCAGTTGCTGGGCTGGGCAGCCGTACACGGCAGTGTTTATCTGCTCCTACTTACTGAATGTTGCATTGCGCTCAGGGTAACACCTCAGCTCCTTCCTGTGAACATGTTCTGTTGAAAGTGCTACCAAAAAAGATAATGTTTCAAAGGAACCCAAAGTTTATATGAAAACTTTAACCTACTTGTAATTTTAGTTGATCACATTTAACTTTTCAGGAGCAATAACTTCCTTGTTTTGTCAGTAGTTCAATCCCTATTTGGCTCATGCAATGCTTTGCCCTGGGTAGGTAAGCTAGAATTTCAATTTCCTGTCTTCTCCGATAATCACAGGGACTTTCATGGTTTATTAGGGGTTAGAGTCTTGAGCCTGAAGGCCAGACAAATGACTACGGAGCCAAATAGCCACTTGATGTCTGTTTGTGGCCTTTATCCCATGACCTGGTTTCAAATTCCTTAATATCATGCTCTACACAATAGCAAGCAAAATACTTTCAAACTTGCCTCTGTAGAACTGCCTTCTTACCTATCACCAATGTGCTCAATTCTCAGGCTTGATGCAGACTGGATTTTCTGATGCAGACAAACTGCTTCCCCTCTTTCCCTGTGGATAGGGCTTATTTCATCACCTGATTAGCTTCTTATGGTCTGAATAGTCTGTAGGTTTCAGTTATACTTTCTTTACCTCACCATTTTGCTATACAAACAAACAAAATCTTAGTTATAATAAGAAATAAGTA
This sequence comes from Micronycteris hirsuta, assembly GCA_004026765.1. NCBI lineage: Eukaryota > Metazoa > Chordata > Mammalia > Chiroptera > Phyllostomidae > Micronycteris > Micronycteris hirsuta. The sequence goes on along the minus strand of PVJI01006886.1, from coordinate 33,625 downwards.
GCAGTGGCAAATGCACATATTTGAGATTAAAGAGTCTCCTTGGATTTAGTAACTTTGAGACAGTATAAAACTGATTGAAATAACCTACTCCTTATTATTTCATGCATCCAACATAGATGTATTAAATACTTATACTATGCCAGTCAATAAGGCAGGCACTAAAGATATAGTGGTAAATAAGACAGACTTCATGTGCTTACAGACTAGTTTAAATCTACCGTATTCCTCCTATTCAGTGAAGCTGGGTCAACCCGGGTAAGTCACTTAATTCCTTAAGCCCTCATTTCCTTTTTTCAGTCTGGTTAAAAAAAAAAAAAGAGGTTATATTAGATTGTACCAATGATTTTCTTCAGCATAATGTTCTAAAAAAATTAACTCTCTCACAAACAGAGTAAATGATCTAAAGTACAGATCCTTCCACATCTATCTTGCCAATTAGCCAAAAGCAGACTTGGTTCTAATTGAACGATCAGTTCTGTCCCAAACATGGATGTAAAAATACAGATTATTCAGTGGTAACAAGTAAATCAGAGCACTAGTAAACCAAAGGAAAAAATATTCTTTTAATTTTGCTTATAAAATACCTTTATAAGAACTTTAACAAGTTAAATAAAAATTTTAGATAAGAACTTTAACAAGTTAACCTTATGTAAGTCATGGAGTTAAGAACTAAGCAGTTACTGATTCCAATATCAAGCAATTTTTCTGTATTTTAATGGCTGAGAATCACATTGTGAAATCGGGTCCATTCTTCCCATCATTTCTCACATTGTATGATTTTATTTTCATCTGTATGGGTAACCTGCACAACACTAGACCCTTCAAAGATCCATTTTTGAAAGCTATTTTCACAGAGACTCTTATGAGTACTTGTTCCTACTTGATGCATAATAGCTAAACATTTTTTTTTCTATAATCTGGCCTACAAGAAGCTACTGCCTAATATCCACACTGTGTTAGAAATAGAAATCGGTATAATTGCTAACCATACAGAAATAGAAAATCTAGAAAAAGTCTCTGGATGCTGGAAAGAAAAATTGAGGACAACTGCAAGTGGCAAAGTTTAGAAAAATCCCTTTTCCTTTCCTGACCAAACTTGGTTTAAGTGTAATATGATATTTATCTAAGGGAGATTTTCATGTATTTGTGGGCATCTCAGGGTATTTCTAATGCCCAGTATATATAAACATTAAAAAATTTACAGCAAAACCTCTTTCTGCCTTTGCTTTCTCTAACCTGATTCTCTTATACTTCTATATTTCTTGCTTCCTAGCATTTATTTCTGTCCCCACCCCAGGGTAGATTAAGCTTAGCTGTACCTTTTTTGTCATTCTCCCCATTGAGAGGTGGACTTTATTTCCCCTCTGTTTGAATCCAGCTGGCCCTGTAATCGTTCAGTGACAGCATGTGATAGAAACAACACTGCCATTTCTGAGCCTGTCCTTTAAGAGTGTGACTGATTCTTCTCACTCCCTCTTGAAATGCTCATTCCTGGGGCACTACATTTCACTATCCAGTTACCGTACTATGATACACTAAGACACGTGGATGGCTACCTGTAAATACTCCAGATGGTAGCCCAGGTGAACACCCATCTAGAAAGCCAGGGTTAACTTCCAGCCCCATGAGTAAGAAATCTTGGATGTTGTATTCAGTAGACTCCTCAGATGACTGCATTCTGAGTCCATCTCATGTAGACTGGAGGAACCATCCAGCTGAGCCCAGGCAAGCCGATAACTAAGACACTATTTTCACTAAAAGACCTCATCTTTCTTTTTCTTCCTGTGTCTAGTTCTAGCTTTGCAATTTTCCTCTCTTTGGTTCTTTTTCTAGACCCATATACTGATTCTGTTTAACTCCAACCAAGCTAAGAGTTCTAAGAGAAAGGGTATCTGTAATTTTTGTCCAAGATACTAAATTTCTAATTAAACATTTTCAAAACAAATAAGTTTAGTAAATAGCAAAAACTATTCCCTGTGCATTTTTTAGAAGAATAGTCCAGTGAGTAAACCATATGTTCTCTTCCAAAAAAAAAAAAAAAATGTAGATACCAATGCTCTCCTAATCTGAACTAGGGCCTGGATAATCAGTGATGTGTATATCAGAGAGGGTTAATAACACAATGGCTCCAGTTGTAAATGTAGTTAGAGTGTATTATTAATTACTATACTTACATGTATCCCTGATGAGGAGGATCCCACATTGAAATTTAGCTTTTTCATTTAGTGAAGCTAGTTTTTCAAAAGTCCTTTTCTCAGTTTGTGCATCTCGGTCTTCCTGCAACATTTGACCACCACTTGGTTCTTTTTTTGCTCTTGTTTCTCCTTTTAACACTTAAATGCAACTATCCCCTCACATTCCTATATGAATAGCTTTCTCTAAACATACACTAACTAGCAGTCTGATTGGACCTGTTACTGCTCTCCAAGTCAGCCAGGTCTTTATCCAAATTTGCATTCAGACTCACACCCTTCTTTCTGTTTGAAACAGACCTCTGAGGATCCTCTGCGCACTTTAAATAACCACAGCTCAGTGATGTAAACCCACATAGGGATTCGATGAGAAGCCTCAAAAGTGTCTTTCATTTTTGTCTACATCTCCTTTCATCATCTTACTCCTATATTCCTTACTCCTGTCTTTAATTCTTTCTTTTTTTCCTCATACCATGACCCTCATTTATCACCTAGCCCTTAGGTTGAAAAACCAGTTGGAATTTGCTTTTTCAAAACTTGCATTGCATACTGTCCAGCTCCTCATACTCAATTTGCTCCTTATTTCACCTTGAACTCCACGGACCAACATCAAAATCCAGCAGGCAACCTCACACCTGGCCTGCGCTGACTGCTCAGCTTACCTTAAAAACCCCACTCAAATGGTTTCTTTTCCCATGGAGACTGTTACCAATGAACTCCCTTTATTTGAATTCTCATAGCTCTGTGTTTGTACTTTGCAGAACTTATCAATATTTACCTAGTATAGGAGAAGCTCATGAATGTGATTTATTTCCTTACTAATTTCTAACCTAATTAAAGGGAAGACTCTGAGTGCTTAAGGGTCACACTCACTTTTTCTTGGGCATTATTTAGTCATATTACATATTTTATTTATATCATGATCATCACTAACCCATGTCTATAAAAACATTGCAAAGAAATCATAATTTAGGCATTATCCTCAAATCATCTTCATTAAGAAATTAGATGATAGGAACTTTTTTTGATGTGTGAACATAAGTTTAATAGTATGTCATATTTAATCCAATATATTTGAAATATCATTGTGCTATATAATCAGTGACATTAATAATGTAATATTTTACATTTTTACTAAATATTTGAAATGCAATAGATTTCTTCTTTTTTTGTATTTTTTACCTTTTTTTTTTTAATCTTTATTGTATTTTTCCCCCCATGGCCATTTAGTCCCCTTCTACCTCCTCCGCCCAGCAATCACCACACAGGAGAACATTATGCTAAGTGAAATAAGCCAGTCAGAGAAAGACAAATACCATATGATTTCACTCGTATATGGAATCTAATGAACAAACTGAACTAACAAAGAAAACGGGGACAGACTCATGGATGGACAGCAGGATAACAGCTAGTGGGGGGTTGGTTAGGGGCAAAGGGGCTGAGCAAAAACAAAAAGGGCTCATGGATGTGGACAACAGTGAGGAGCCTTTTATACTTAGAAATAACAGAGAATACTGACCTTTCTGTCATGTAATCATGAAAGATTGTGTCAGATGAGAAAGCAGCCTGATTCCCTGATAGCTAATTGTGTGATCCAAGTCTTCATTCTGAATCCATTTTTGTTTTGGTCCACTTGAATTATCCTCTTGTTAAAACATTTTTCTATTTCATACAGAGAACTCATTTCTTTACCCATCTTGTGTTCCTAATTTATGTCACTTCATGAAAGCTTTCAAGGTCACCACCAATCATCTTGATTAAAATAACATTGCTGCGTCATGCCGTTTTATCTTTTAAGTCCACTATTTGACATAAAAACCCCAACTCATTACTTAAGCCATTTCTGTTGAGATGAAAGAAGTGTTTCTATTTAAACCTATTCTATTTAAACATGTGCCCTTTTAAATACGTGGCCAAGAATGCAGAATTTTAGAAAACAAGGAAGAGAATTCTCATGATTTTTCTCTCTCTCTCTTTTTTCATTATAAGGTAAAAAAAATCAAGGAGTAACATGTTAAGGGAATTACAGAATATCCATCATTTAATTACTTCAAGTACTTAGCCCCAAGCTTGGTAGAATAAATGAGTCAACAAATGTTTTATATTCTGATTTCATGAGAAGGGTCTAGTAGGGGGCAAAGATGAGGAGATCCACTTTGGTTGGACATGGAGTCTGTAGAAGCCTGTGAGATTTCCAGGTGTACATGTTTACTGAAGACTTGAAAATGGAAAAGAAGTTCAGGCCGAAAGTATCAACATGAAAGTTATTGATGTGTAAATAGAGTTTAAAGACTGAGAGTGGGTGAAAATATCTAGGGATAGCCTGTAACATGAAAAAAGAAGGGTGCAAGTATAATCTTATTTAGTACGTATCTGAATACTTTAGTAGAGACAGAAAATAGAGCTGTGTCTCAATACAGAATATGATTGATCCAGAATCAAAGAGGTAATGAGTGCTATACATAGAAAATAATTAGTGCCAGTATTTTCCTAGCTTACAACAGAAATTGTTCATGGTTTACCTATTTGAACAAGACTGAACATAACTAGAGGGGAAAGAATTAGGGGGTGAGTCTGTGATATTTTTTGAGTGAATGAATGAATGAATGAATGAGAAAATGTTAAGTTTTGCTTCTGTAATCCAGCGGCTTAGATTAGTAAACCTATTTGTCAATCTTTCTTTCGTCTTTCTTGACCACTTCTCCTGAGACAACCACTGGACCACTGAATTGAAAAGGAAGTCCCTCCTTTTTTCTTCTTATTTTCCATTCAATCAAGTTGCTAACCATTATGCCAAAGTTGTAAGAGATACAGCAAAATCAATATTCCATTCAAATGCACCTGCTCCATTTCTTATCTCATTTTCTTCTGAATCTCTGCCATGCTGAGCATGACTATGTAATGAAAAGGATCGTTTTACCCATCTTAACTTTGATTTCTCACCTCTGGGCCCAGCTCTGGCCCTTCTGATTCTAGCAAATAAAAGGTATTGCCAAAGCTGAAACTTCTATCTTTCCAGCCTGAAATGTGCCTTCCCTAGGTTTATATTCAATGCGCTGCTGTGATAAGAGTGAAAGGCATTTGATAATCTCTTCCATCACTTCATTACCATAGATAAACTGTTTCAGACTCTTAAGATACTTAATGGGGACCTGGAGGTATGTCTGGAGTGAGAGTTTTGGAGGAGAAGGAAAAAAATAGTCACTAATAAGAACTTTTATCATCTCTATGAATGTTTTTATTTCTGTAGTAAGTCTAATTCCTACATTGGTGTTGCCTAATAAGGCCTGTGTCAGACACTGTTAGATGCCTAAGCAAATGGACCCCCCACCTCACCCTTCCTCAATGGCAGACCCCTATTCAGATGTTTGCTCTTCCAGCAGACTTTGTGCTCATAGAAGTTGTCAGAATCCCCAGTCTTAAGAGTGTAGGTCTTGGTTAGTCCAAACCAATGGAATCATGGTAATTCTATTTCCCTTGCCAATGATTGACTTAGGGCAAGTCAAGGAACCCAATTCTGGAGAATGAGACAAGAGGGGAAAGCTGGTAAATGAGCTTTGTTTTTTGAAAAAGCACTTTTGCTCTTAAAGAGGAACACAGAAGAAGAATTATTGTTTCCTGGATATTGTTTGGTGAAGACATGATTGTTGAAACTATTGCAGCTATTTTTTTTTAAATCAAGTTAACAGTAAGCAGTAAAAATGCAATTACAGAAAAAGCCCTATATTTTACACGCTTAAGTTGTTTTTCATTGTTTTTACTTGTAAGGTGTTGAAGGTGGAACCCACTCCTGAATCCTCTCCTGTGGTAGGGTAAGCTACAGTTGTTCAGGAGTGCCACTCACGTTGAGTTTATGGTTTGTCCAAAGGAATGTATGAGGTGTAGGTGGTTCTGTAGTTGGAGAATCACCAGTCACACTGTGAAGCCAGTGAGGGCACCCCGGGGGCACCATGCTTCCATCCACATCCCAGGATGTGTTTTGGCCATTGATTTCTATAGTATGTATAACCTACCAGTGATGGCCAAAATAACTCCTTGTTGTCTTCATAGTATTGTTTCCAGATTTGTCTTTCCCCACTAATGTTCCAGCCCTCACACCATTTGCCCAGAAGAAAATTCACAGATAGCCTTGGAGGCTGCGAGGCCACTGACCTTGTGCTTCAGGACCCGCAGGGGCCCCAGCTCGTCTCGCAGGCCTGTGGCAGCTCTCGGAGCACCATGAGAAGGGCCAAAGGAGGGCAAATCCGGGCTGTTAAAGATAAAATGGGTTGAAGCTATATAAATAACCTGCCCTATCTCAGACCTTCTTATTATACAACATTATAAATTCATTTATTTGTATGACTTTGAGAGAAGGTTTTTTTTATTACTGCAGCCCAAAGCTCATCAACTGATACAGGGCCCTGTTGACCCTGCTACGGTCAAGTGAGGAAGAATGTGAAGGAGCAAACATTTGACTTCCAGGTGCCATGGTGGGAGACTGGGTAAAGGGAACACCATCCTGGGGGTTTCATCTGGATAAAAGAACCTGAAGAACTAGATTAAAGAAAGTTCATTGAGAACCCATGTGGTCTATTTCTATTCAGTGTCACATTTAAAAGATGATAATCTGGCCTGGCTGGTGTAGCTCAGTGGATTGAGCGCGGGCTGGGAACCAAGTGGTCCCGGTTCGATTCCCAGCTAGGGCACATGCCTGGGTTGCAGGCCAGGTCCCCAGTGAGGGCCATGTGAGAGGCAACCACACATTGCTGTTTCTCTCCCTCTCTTTCTCCCTCCCTTCCCCTCTCTCTAAAAATAAATAAATAAAATCTTTAAAAAAAATAAAAGATGATAATCTAATGAAAGAATACAAATAAAAATAATTTCAAGATTTCCTTTGCTTCTCAAAAACACCAAAAGGTTTGAGGCGAGATAAGCATATATATAATTTATATCAAAAAGTTGAAAACAAAAGCTTCTCTCTACTTCTGTGACCTCATAATTAGCCATAAAAATGTGAGCTACACCCCCAAACCTCCTTCTCTCCCAGTATTAACTCCCAGCCTACAGCTGCTCACGGCCACCACTAAGCTCCTTCTAGAGCTCCTTTCTAAACTCCTCTCCTGTCTTTCACTTCATTCTTCTTTCCTTTGCCAATTTCAGGGGAAAATCTCCACCCTGGCTTTTCCGCAGCCCTTTTTTCCCTCTGTTATTGCTTTGATCCCATGGCACAAAACCCCAAGAACTTATATTGCAAAGTCAGACTTCTCTCAGGGGCCAAGAGCACAGGCTGTGCGTGCTCACACTTCATATATTACTACTTCTTGTTCTCAAAAAATTCACAGCTCCAGGCTGGGAAACTCTGCAGGATGATTGACCTGGTTTCTTCCAAAATAAGTTGCAAGGTGGGAGAGGGAGAGAAAGACAGTGATAAAGGAGGAACAGACAGATGGAGAAAGACAAAAGAAACATATTTTGTCAACTAATCATAATGCAGGGACCTTATCAAAGTTTGATCCCACCCTCTTCCTCCCTAAATTCTCATATTTATGACATTTATGAAATACTTGGAAATTAGAACACTGAGTGTTTGGTAATAATTAGTAAACATTGCTAATTTTCTTTGTAATAATAATATTGCAGTTACACGTCTTTAAAGAGTTGTTAACTGTTAAAGACATTTACTGGAGTATTTGCAGATCCAATTATATGGTCAGATATTTGCTTCAAAATAATATGGGAAGTGTAGAGGAGGTCACAAACTGAGCCTTATTGAAGCTGGGAAATGAGTGCATAAAGACTCATTATTTTCTTTTTATGTTTAAATTTCTCTGTAAGAAACGATAGATGATCATCATCATCATCAATCAATGATGATGATGATAGTTCAATATAAGCAATATAAGTTCTTGGGGTTTTGTGCCATGGGATCTCTCTCTTTGTATATGTATAAAATGTATATATATATATATATAAAATGTATATATATATATACACACACATATATATATTCAGATTCAAATATCTTCAAATATTCATTCAGTTTTGTTAATCTGGATTTGCTAACTTCATTTCTGATAGCTCTGACACATACTTTTTCATATATATTTATATATAAATATGAGAGAGAGAGATGGAAACAGATAGGGATGGGGTAGGGAGAGGAGAGAGAAAGAGAGAGAGAATCTCTTACAGAAGAGATGATAGATGAACCTAAAAACACCACTGGTGGGTGACTTAGTGAGGGCTGTCTGACTAGGCCTAGGAAGAACTGTTGTGGAGACGCTATCATTCCTGTTTCCGTAAGCATGTGTCATGCACATCAATGATCCACCTGTGTAATTCCTGTTTTAGAACCCATGTTTTAGGCCCACTCCATGGTGCTCGCAATGAATCTGAAGGGCACTATGACCTTCCCAGATTTGCTCAATTTGCCTAACTACCCACCCACTTCCTGCGTCCATATGGAAAAAAATTCTTACCCATAGTCTTTGTTGAGTCATCTGCTTGACAGCATGGTGAAGCCAGCCCAAGTCATAGATAAATCTGTGGCAATTTTTTGGCTATTAATACCATGAACCTTGTATAAACAGATTTTTTAAATCCACCATTTCTGTCTTCCCTAATGTGTGTATTCACATTTTCATCTCTTCTCCAAATTTAGTGTGGCTCATATGTGAAAAGGAGGCCAGAGGCCAAATTATATTTAAATATCTCATTTGAAGTTGCCTCAGAATATGTAAAATTATTTTTCATTTATTATGACTCACTCCTTTATGAAAGACCTCAAGTTCAGATTTAAATATCTTCAAAATATTCATTCGGTTTTGTTAATCTGGATTTGCCAACTTCATTTCTGATGGCTCTGACATAATGCTTTTTCATAACTCATTTGTATTCATCCAACACTGTGCCGATTTCCAACACTGTGGGACTGACTGTGGGCACCGGTTACTAACACAAATAATCTCGACTCAAAACATTTGTACTTTTCTATCACTTAGAATTCCCTTTGTATGCATTTATCCATCTAAAAAAGATTAATTCCTTATTTAGTTTATCTTTGCAATTCTTCAGAGCACATCAGAAGTTCATCCCGTGGCAAGCTAGCACGTTTAAGATTAGGAAATTTATCGCAAATCCTATGACATAAATGGATTCCTGAAGAAGATTGCCATATATAATATAGTGGGAGGAGAGGACCAGGGACAAAAGAGCAGAGGGGTCTTATATAGAGGACAGTATTTTCCTTCCTTGTTTAATATCTGACCTCCCTCTTATCTATATTTTGGAAATTCTCTGAACATGAGTGTTAGTAGGAAGCTGAGTCCATCTGCTGCTATAGAAGATAAAAAGTCAGTTCACTGCTCTCTAAGACCATGAGGTTGCTACTGTTCAGACTTACAGTCCAGATTCAGGCAATCAAGGCACCTGACTGCATTTGGAGTCAGGAGCTAGTGACATAAAGAAGCAAAGAGGAAAGCTGTTTCTATTGCAGAAGCAGCAGCAGCAGCATCCAGTGTCTAAGGGTAGCATCGGCAGTGTCGCCATGCCAACAGCCACTGCCCAGTGCCCAGTGCTAGTGACAGTGTGGGTACTAGCTGCGGCATTCGTGTCTAGCAGCATCGTTAGTAGTCTTCTTCCCGGGCTGTTTCTCAAAACAGGTTTTCTTTTGTACTTCTCACTACACCATTATCTTTTACATTTGCTAATTTTCTTCTGGTTCCTTGTTTTTGCAGAGACTCTTCAAGTAACCCAATATGTGTTCAATAAATTATTTTTCAATGTAATTCAGCTAAAATCAACTTTTCTTGATGGTAAGAACCCTGACTTTATAGAAAATGGTATCAGGAATATCTGCAGCACAGAACCTCTAGGAAATCACTCATAAGGGAGTGGAAACTGGTGGCCTGTGACCCACCATGACAAACACCTAATAAAATTAGCCCCTGAGTCCCCACAGAATGAAACATCCACCAAAGACAAGATCTGGGAGGTCAGTGTCATCAATGGCATATGAAGGACATGGAATATTGAATGACCATAGGGCATGGTGGGCTGAGGGCTTTTAATAGCACTTGTTAACTGAAAAAACAAGTGAGATACTCAAACTCCAAATTTTTGTCTCAGGGCGTGGCCCAGCATGTGTAGTTCTGGCACATTGCCTCCTCCTCCTCCATGCACAGCTGTGTGGTTGAGAGATGATTCTGCTCAGTGTGCTGTATCAGCTGGGAGTGGACTGGTGGGCAGTCACATCCCCACTTAAAAGGCCGTGGATGAGGCAAGTCTCATCACTAGACAAAACCTTGGCCAATAGATGACTTTATCCTCTTTGTCTCAAGGGAGAGTTGTCTTAAAAATCAAGATGTACACCATTTGTGAAGAATGAATGGTTCAACATTATGGTCATGGATTTGGGGATAAGAGAAAAAATGAGAGAAAATCATTGATAAGCAATGTTGGGGCAAAATGATGTATAGACCTGCTGATGAAAATAAGTGTTTGTCATATGAATCCTCATCAAAGGCTCCCACTCTAGAAAAGGTTCTTCTTAATTAGGAGGAAAGATGATTCACTCTGGAACCTTCCCCAGTCACCCCAGTGCTTGTTCAGTGGGCTCAGACACAAAGTGACAAGAGTAGCTGTATCAGTTATCTCTTGCTGTGTAACAAACCAACCCAAAACTTAGTAGCTTAAAACTAAGTACTGGGGAAAAAACCTGGGAGACTCATAACATGTGGTCTTGGGAATCATACCTTTTCTTCAGTCATTAGTTCCCTGGTCCAACAACTGTCTCAGGTCCAGGCAAAGTATTGTAAGCTTGGGCGGTGGGGGGGCGTGGGGGCACCAACTGCCATCAGCCTTCTAATTATTCATTCTTAATTTCTTCTAATTGCACACTTTTATGAGTACTTTTACTAGCTGCCCATATATTTCGCTCCTAGTGACATCATGTTGCATTAACCATTTCCAGATTCTCTGAAAGTCAGGCCCCACCTGCCAGCCCTTCCAAATTTGCCATTCATTAAAATGCGTCTACCTGACTTCCAAAAAATGCAAGGGGTGGGGGGAAAATACATACTATCTTTGAAGGAGGGAAGAGGCTTCTGCATCATTTCCAAATGGAAGAGGGTTCCTAGTCTTTATAGGGAAAAAGAAGCCTTTCTTTAAACTCAAAAGACTCTAGGATATCTTGGGAATTCAAGATTTTTAGGATATCAATCCCATCCATGGGTCGTGGTCCATTTTTTTTTTTTTTTTTTTGCAACCAAAGCTCTGATCCTGGTGCCACAGGCCTACTGTGTAAGGATTTGGACCATAGCTACTCTTCAGTCCTGGCCCTGGTCCTGGCTTTCTCTGCCCTTCTGCTGCAGGAGATCAGATCCTCCTCTATGCAGCCTCATCTAAGGAGACCTTCCTGGCTTCCAAACAGAGCTTTTAAGTGAAGATTAATCACTCTCAGCTATTTGTTGTATTTGTCTAAAATATCCATCAATCTTAGCTAGAGCCATCTGACTATCTTCCTTGTGTTTACTATTTTCCCCATACTTCTCAAGTGCATACATTGTAGCAGCCAATGAATTCCCTTCCACCTGGATGCCATCCCTATTTTCTGTAGGTGAAACTCTTAACAACGACATTATTTTGTGCCAGGGGGTTGTCTGTGTTCTGCCTACCATTAGTCACGGGGTCCACATCACCTGCCATGCAGCTGGGTGATCCTGCTCCAAACTCCATCCCCGTGTGCGCTCTCTTGGATCACTCCTACAACCAACTGTCACAGATGGAGCGTCTTGAATGCGAGATTAGCATACAGAAGGTTTATTAGGAAGAACTCTTTGGCTCAATACCTGTGAAAGGGAAGGAGAGGGAAAACTGGGCATAGGGAGAAATAGAGCAGCAGTATAGCCTCAGCCAGAGCCTCAGTCTACTCTGTGGGGAATCCTGAAGATGGAACAACCTATCACAGCTCTCCCAAGCTGTAGAAAGAGTCCGGGTCACTACAGAAAGCCAGCTTTGTCAGGTAGCCCTCTTTAGCTGAAACCATCTCCAAAGAGGGTTGAGGGGTAGGAACTGTCCATCAGTGGTATGAGCAAAGCTAGGTGACCAGGACCTATATTTCATGTCCTCTACACTACATCAAAATATCCACTAGAAAGGATCTGCTTTGTAGTGGGAACAGGGAAGAGTATTAATGGAGCCAGGTAATCTGTTGGGGGTACCTCCAGTACTACCATGACTATTGGGAAAAATAATGGCATAATAGCCATTCTAACAGGCATGAGGTGGTATCTCATTGTATTTTTGATTTGTCTTTCTCTAATAGCTAGTGAAGTTGAGCAACTTTCATATATCTGTTGGCCATTTGCATGTCTTCTTAGGAGAAGTGTCTGTTCAGGTCCTCTGCCTGAAATTAAGAACTATACGATTTTATTCATATGTGGATATAAAACTGAAAGGAGCAAGTGAACAGATAAGACAAACACACAGAAACTCATAGACACGGGCAACAGTGTGGTGGTCACCAGAGGGAAGAGGGTGGGAGCTAGTGAAGGGTAAGGGGGTCAGATATACGGCGACGGAAAAAGATTGACTTCAGGCGGTGGACATACAGCGTAGTGTGCAGGGGATGTATCGTACAATTGTACCCTTGAAGCCTATATAATCTTATTAAAATTGTTGCCCCAATGAATTTAATTTAAAAATAATGAGAGGCTACAGGCACCCTGTATTACTAGACTACTTCAAAATAACTTTAACAGGCTATATGTGAGTTTGCCTGATGATACAATTCACTTAGGTTACTGATAAAGTCTACTGTGCAAAGATGTTTTCATAGGGGAAGCCCATAGGATGGGTAATTCTCCTGGCTTAGTTTAATTGTGGAAGGCTTCCCATTCAGGGTTTACATAGCTGAAGGAGAGGAATCTTAGGCAGAGCAATAGCAGTGGCAGAAGTCTGGCATAAAGGAGTTCCATGTTCAAAGCACTGGAAGGCATTCGATACTAGAGGTTTTTTTGGCATCAGAAGTAAAGGTTTGGAGGGTAAAGATGTAAAGTTCTACACACTTTGCACCATTACAGATCGATGAGGAAATGTTAAGTCCCTGCACTTTTTAAATCACTCTATATCTTCTGAAGAACAACAGCAGCCGATATAAAAGAAGATGATCTTAATGAAGAAATTCTCAATAGACCTTGGATTTCTTTGCTGATATGTTTTCAACCATGAATTCAAGTAGTTTATAATCACCATTTCTTATTTGTCCATTATTTTAAAATGTTCAGCATCTAACCCCAAAAGATCTGTTAGAAAGAAAAAAGTACCACAGATATTTTTTGTGCGCTTGACCTTAATTGTAGTTCAACTTTAGATAGAGCTTTCATTGGCCTGTGGAGGCCATTAGTTTTTTTTTAAATTCTGTGTATTGTCTTTTTGAAACAGGGAGCAGGATGCTGAACTCTCCCCCACGAGTCATCCTATTGCTAGCTAATGTGTCTGTTCAGATTCACGGGCATGCTCACGCCGGTCACAGTGGTGACGCAATGGCTTTCTGTGAATAACTTCAGCCTCCCTGGGAAGGCACTGCGTGACCTTATGTGCCATCTGCCGAGCCATCTGTGTCTCCTAAATAAAAGCAATAGTCCCTGCTGGCTAATATGTGCCATTCATTCAACAAACACTTATTAAGTGCCTACTATGTGGAAGGCAACTCTGGCGGGTGCTGTAGGTAAAAAAGTCTCACAGAGAGGAGCAATGTGAAAGCAAGTAAGCACAAAACAGTTTCATCAGCAATACATAGGCATACGTGCAAATTCCAAGGAAAGAATATCCACATTGGAAAGAATGTGCATAAAGAATTTCTTTATGTTAAACTGCGTACTGCTAATTAGCTTTTAATTTGGCCATCTCTAAAACCAGAATCAATAGTAGTGATACAATGTCTTAAATTGCCTTTAGTCAGGTAATTATATTGGTCCTAAAATGAATGAAGGTGAACTCTTTTCAGCTTGGGAAGCACTGCCTATTATTCATCCTTAAATGAGCAGACGCCCAGGGAGAAAAAGATGAACGGGCTTGGTAGGGGAAAGTGAGGGTTTTAAGAGAAGCAAGGCCCCTTGTTACATTTGTAACGATTGACATTCTCTCATCTTCTTTCTACTCCTTTGTGTTTGGCTGTATTTATATTGGAAAAAGCCTCCTGTCTGTGTGTGAAAACGGGAAGGATGCTCCTGGTGCACTCCCTGCTAAGCCAGTTAGGTTTCTGACTCTGATATTCATACAGACTTACATTTATGGAACCCTGCGTGCCAGACACTAGACTGCATTCCAGATGGAACGCCATTGAATCTCACACAGGAACTCTTTGATGTAACTATTAGTATTGCAGTGCCCATGAGTAAACTGAGGCTCAGAGAGATTTAATAGGGTAGTAGCTGGGACCCACAGGAAACAGATGACATATTCAAAAAGGACAATTTTCCAAGATGGAAATGAGTTAGGAAACCCACAAGAGATGGCGAAGTACACGCAAAGGACACAGAACAATGGCAATAGGAACAGGAACTTGCAATAGCAGGGAGCACTACCACACCTGCACCCAAAGGGGAAGAAAGGCAATGGTGCATGTTACCAGAGCCACATGGTGGCCTGAGGGAAGCAAGGCCCTCCTATGGGAGTTGCTGCTGCAGAGAATGCAGCCACCAGCAGAACCACAGGGAATGGGGGCAGCCTCCTGGGGATGGGGAGGGGGGACTAGTACCCCTGGCTCTCTAGTGTCTCCCCTCCCATCCCCAGTCTCCTGCAGATACCTCCCTCTGACCACTCATACCCACTAACAGCAGGCAGGGAGATTAGGGGATGCATTCTGAAATTCTCAGCACACAGGGAGTAAGCAGAATGGGGGAGGAGGGGACAAACAGAGAATAACCCATCTAAATAACTTGCCCAAAATCACACAGATGGTAAGAGGCAGCTCCTGAAAACTGTTATCTTCTACTTCAAAGCTCCTGTGGTTTCTAACTGTGACAAGTCATTTTCCTATAAATTATATTAATTACGATAATATGTCAGAGAGCACACACTCAGGAAAGCTAAGATTTTTGAAAAAGTGATACCCTTTATAAAATCAAAATATTTTGGTTTATAAACAAAAGAATTTCTATCAGTCAGGGCTATTCAAAGATTACCTTGATAGCTACTGAGATCCCTTAATGAAAGCATTCAAGTCTAGTAGTTAATAAATATTTCACGACTTACTGCATGAATGAGTGGCAGTTATCAGGGACCTCAGAGAAAAAAAGTTCCTGTTCTTATGAACTTTCCATATTTGATGAGTTCTGAAGTTTCCTTCTAACCCTAAGATTCTATGATTTCATGAAATCCAATTTGTTGCTCAGACTTCCCAGTGACAAATGAGGGTTGTGTTGAGTCATGCAAGATGCTTAAGCCCTCATGTGACTGGCAATATCACATCCCAAGAGGAGACATCATAAAGGATCACGTCTCAGAAATGTTTTCAGCTGCTGGCAACAGCAACAACCAAAAAATCTGAGCAGAAATGTTTAAACAAATAGGAGGAGAGTGTCTGGAAGGCAGTTGTTTTCGGTGCTGATGTCTCACAGCTCTCCCAGGGCTTCTGCTCCTGGCTGTACATTAGCTGCTGTGCCTCCCTCATCAGGTTTCATGATTAAACGCCAAAGAAGGAGGAAGAGGCGGTCGGTGCCTGTGTCAGGAAAGCAAAGACATTCCCAGAAATCTCACCTTGAGTCTCTGCTTCTATTCCATGACAACTCAGACTGCGGTCGGGAGAAAGGGTTGACTATTAAAGGTGACTCCGTGAACCCTTGTAAAAAGGACCCTCCAGCAGTAGATGTTTGCTGACAAACAAAGGAACAGAAAGGAGCCTGATACAGAACAGAGACAGCCTGGTTCAAGCCCTTGAAAATAGGACTGTGTTCCTTCACATTTCAGTGAGTTGTTTTTTTTTTTTTTTTGGTAGAATGAGGGGCCCGGGGAATGTTAGCACACAACCATCTAGGTTACCAGTATTCCTGTGACTGGTAAGTGTGGGGCATTTCCCTAAATGGATTTTGATGGTGAGTGCAAGCACTTAAAGCCAGCCTTACTCCTCCAGTTGTGGAAAATAGAATGCATCTCTGAGTTGGAAGGGCAAATTATGAACTTATTTTAACCTCCAATCCAACGGTACTTTCGAGAGAGTTTTATTCAGCATCTGCTTTAATCGCTCTGGCAGCAGGGAGCTTACGCCTCGCAGGGCTAACACGGCGGCTTGGTTGGAGCAAACTTTAAAAACCTTTTATGTTGAACTGAAGCTGGCAGCCTCTTAAATTCTAATTATCGACCCTAGATTTTCTTTTCTTTTCTTTTCTTTTCTGGAGCCAAATTGTGGTAAGTCCCTATTTCACGTGACATCCCTCAAATATTTGAAGTCTGCCTTTCATTTTCCCACTTTGGCCACTTTGTCTTGTTTTCATCATTGTTTTTAAGCAACTTGTCATTAAGTGTCGCCTATCTTATTACACTATAGTCTGACAGTGTCCTTTTTAAATTGAAACAGAGGTCCTGACACCCAGGACAAAGAGCACGTTACACATGTGATAAAAATACAGCCCGATTCGTTTCTCTTTTTCTACTACTCTTCCTGAGGCCGAAGATTGCATCAGGTTTTCAAGTGAACTGTTCAGTTAGCAGAACCTCTGCTCTGACCCCAGATGCCTTCCCTAAGAATGACTCAGTCCCTTAATCATTTCATGGCTGGTGTGTTCAAAGCATTTAAGAACTTTTCTTTCATCCTTAAACTCTTCAGCTTATGTAACCATCATCCTAGTGCTCTATGTGCCCGTATTATACCCTCAAACATCTTGTCGTATGTCTTGCTGAAATCCATTATACTATAGTAATGCATTTCCCTTCTAAATTGTTTTTTTAAAGATTTTATTTATTTATTTTTAGCGAGAGGGGAAGGGAAGGAGAAAGAGAGGGAGAGAAACATCACTGTGTGGTTGCCTCTCGCATGTCCCTTGCTGGGGACCTGGCTTACAACCCAGGCATGTGTGCTGACTGGGAATCGAACCGTGACCTTTTGGTTCACAGGCCCGCACTCAATCCACTGAGCTATACCAGCCAGGCTAAACTGGTGTTTTTGATAAGTGAGGGAACAAAATATAGATAATGTCAATGAAGCTATGTGACAGGAATTCTTTTCATCCGCATGATAAAAACGTAACCCCCTGGGAATTTCCACGTCTTGAGCTCAGCACCATGGAAATTAACACTCCCGTGCGGGCCTGCGTAAAAGTCATGCTCTTGGAAAAAGGAATTCCTTTAAGGGAAATTGGAATAACTTACTTCCTAGGACTTGTTAACTTGCTGGGACCCTTCCCCGGGAACCAAGGGATTATGCTAATGGTTGCCCAGAACATCTTGCATAGCTAATGAATAGCCATTCCCATTTTGCTGTATCCGGAGCTTCCCAATAAAAACCCGTCTAAGCCACGCTCGAGGCTTTTTTTCCTGGGATGAGAGGAATCAAGCCACGTGGCCCCGGATTCCTTCCCCTCCGTGTGTCTCAGTGTGAGATTATTTCACGCATTCGGTTATGGTCACTCACGGGTTTCGGCTGGGACGAAATCCCCACGACAAAGCTATATAAAAATCGTTTAATCTATAAGAATTCTAGAAGTTCTTCAAGATTGCTGAAGCAATGACTATCAAATCATTGAACAGAATCAACAATGACTATCAAAATGACCATAGACAGGGGTGAGAAAAACAGGTTTACAGTTTTCAGAATTTGAAACAGAGTTTATCCTTGTATTATTGTTGATTAATTATTGTATTATTTATTTGTATTATAACTATAAACCTACTTTTGCCTACCCCTGTATTTTTAAAAAACCAACATCCTTAGCTGGAAATTTTAAGGGAATTACTCTATACACAAGCCAGTTAAAAACATATATATAATCAAGGCAAAGTAAAAGAACTTTAGTACATCAAAATGTAGCAGGTATGGTACAAATTAAAAATGAAGACATGAATTGCCTTCCAGGGTCTCTACTTTGTTTTTTACAAAAAACGTTCAACTTGATAATCATGGCATGTGGAGCATATCAAAAGAGAAGAACAGATTGCAGAGATAATAAACAAATTATCTGTCAACATTTTTAGAGAAGGAGTTGTCAAGAGTCTCCTCACTCCCAAATTGCTTTTTGAAGTATATAGGTAGGAGGTACCTGAAGAAACATTGGCAAGTGCCCTGGCTATTCTGAAAATTATGAACAGACTGAATGTAGTTAAACCCAAGAAAACAGGTGGTAGCTACCTGAAAACTTTAAATTAACCCAAGGAGGAAATTGTTGAGTTGTTGGCCAAAATGTAAAAAAGCTTTCTTCATAAATGCAACGATGGTAGAGGAAGAGAGTTTGCCTGAGAAGAGCCCCCCAGGAGAGCGTGGGACTGTAGCCAGAGCGTCATCACCAAGGGTTGGCCCACCACATGCATAAAAACTTCTAATGGAAGCCCACCTTATTTCCCTAGAGGACGTCATGCTGGGCCACCGAGACCATGGAGAGAGTAAGGAAACAAATCTGTTCAATTAGCAAACACTTACTGATTCCCTGCTAGGTGCCAGGTGCTGGGCCATGTGCTAGGGGGAAAACACACACACACACACACACACACACACACACACACACACACACACACACACTTCAAAGTATTCCGAAACTCAGGGGCCTCAATTTCGTATCTGGAGGGGGAAAAACAAACTAACATAAGTGTAGTTGAATCTCCATGCATTTTCGGGGTTTCTGTTTGTGTTCCCTACCGCAGTTGTGCTCAAAGAGTGGTGGGGTCAGAACCCACTGCTCTCCGTACATGTCTCTCACTGGATGGTGGCCACAGTCAAGTCTGTCGGTATGGAACAGGAAGGCATGCGTACTCAAGGACTGAAACTGAGAACATTGAGAAAATTTGTATGCAGAAGACTTAGTGAGAAAAAAAGACTCATGGAATGGTGGCAGGATATCACCAAATGGCAGCAATCAGCTTAAAGGACTTGTGTGATAGGGTGGATGAGGGAATGGTTGCCTCCACGCAGGAGAGGGACAGCTAAGCTGATGTCTAGGTATCTATCCTTTCTCTGCCCTCATAGGCTAGAGATGTTTCTGAGGTGGTGGGATTATTGACTGGCCCAAGTGCCATCCACAAAGTCATCGGGAAGATTCCTACAGAGATCTCTGACAGAGGTAAAACCAGCCCAGGATGTGAAAAGCTATAACTCCATTAGCTGAGTGGAATGAGAAAGAAATATATTGAAAAATTGAAAATGCATTTGTCTCTGAGAACAAGGGGCCAATGGCGTGCGTAGAGAGCAGCAATAGTCAACTGACCTGCCTTCCCTTCTCACTAAGCACTTGATAGACAAGCAGAGCTCAGACACGGGATAGCACACGAATCGCACTCGTGGTTTAGTGAACTAGCTCTGCTTGGAGGTTTACAAATAATGTTGGCTAAAGGGATCGATTCAGCGGTGATATGATTGCCTCCTTTGGATTCCATTTGGCATAAATCTATGAGCATTTTTAATTGGCCAGATGTTTTAATCTTGTGCCTTTCTTGAAATAAAGAGAAAAAATTGTGGAGACCTGGGAGTTGCTTAAAATTGTTATTTGTGGATTTGCTGTGCTGTGGCGGGAGAGAGAGAATGAATATGAATGGACAGTTACAGAAGGGCGTCCGACACAGCGCTTTGGAGACCATGGACATTAGGAGGCCGTTGCTTTGATGCTGCACTTCTAAGAGATAGAAACACAAACTCTTCAGAACAAACACAAAACAGTATAAGGGTTTACCATGCCATTCATTATTTAACACGAAACTGTTTATGCTTGCCATCTCATCCTAGTTGTCACTGGTCATTAACACGACCATTGCCATCTTTAGTCTAATAAAGAGAGAAAGAATGAATAAACTGCCATCAGAATTAGATTAGGTCTCCCTGCTACTCACTTTACATGGCATGCTGTTCTTTTTACTTTTAGTATTTATCACAATTGATTTTACTAATTCTTCATGAAATGGCTATGTTTCATACTCAGTTTGAAGATCCAGGATGGTCTAGACCTTTCACTGCTCTACCATGGCAGCTAGCACAGTGGCTGGCACAAAATAGGTCCCCTCCAATGTCTGTGGATGAATGAATGACAGGGTGTCAGGAGAAGGCGTATCAGCAATAAAGAAAAGGGAGGTTGGGACTGATACTCTACTCAGGAATAGGTGAAGGTCAGGCGTGTGTTCAAGTACCAGCAGTGCAGCTCAGTAACAGGATGAAGGGTACCTGTTATAAACGACTTGAGAACATAAAATTAAATTGAATACTTACACATTTACTTTAGAGTTATTTCTTTTTAGAATTAGAATATATGGTAGCCCACATTTTTTTATGTTTTTAGCTCCAAACTCTAAAATATATACTCTGTATCATTTGTGTTGCAATGCTGATAGCATTTTCTGGCAGTATGTTCACACTTGAGGATGTTCACACTTGAGGATGTCACGTTGTGACAATTCATTGAGCTGTTCAATTTTAATACGTGTACTTTTTGGTACATGTATATTTTATACTTCAGTATAAATTTGTTAATGATATTTAATGAAGCTATACCCATTTACGGCTAGTCCTTTGCAAAGCTGTGACTTTTTATTCAAATTTAAGTCTCTAAAGAAAAACCATCCATCCTTGAATTGTACAAATCAGAAGTATCCCAGCAGTTTATTTTTTATTTCAATGTGATGTTAGTTGGCCTGGTACCTAAGAAAACATTGAACTTCCAATTTAAAGCTTCTTCTGGCTCCAACACTCTGAGTCGTCTTTCTTTCAGCTGGTGTATGGCAACAAACAAGGCTGACCATCCGTGGGGCTCAGGCAGCATCGTGTCCAGGGCCATAATCCCTTTTGGGGTTCACAAAGATGTTTGATTTCTATTTAATCCATAGAAAAAAAGCATGTTTAGGTAGAAGAGGATATTTTAATATACGATATTAACAATCTGTCTTTATAGCAGTTTAAAATACATTTTTGTGGAGAAAGACCCTGGCAAAGGCGGTGCCATCGCCCGTGACAGCTAGGACGTTGGCCCTGGGGGTGAGACGAACAGGACGGGCCAGGCCTGCTGTCCTGGAGCGGGTGCCGTCTGGGGAGGGGCAAGCCACTGGGCCCTGTCCAAATTAGGTCACGCATCAACCTCGCCTGCCCTCGCTGCTTTCTCTTTTATGTAACTATAAATCAGCCTGGCTTTTTGAATGGAAAATTTCAGCCAAGACTGTGACTTCTACTCTGTTAAAATCTTTCAAAGCTTTTCAGAGGTAAGGACTGAATTTGCCCTGATGTTGTAGCAGTGAAGAATGCTTAGAAAATGCATTCGCTATAATTCTCTTTTTGATTTATCTATTATTTTTTTCCCTGTTTATATGTCTCAGCTACATTTTTCCCGATTAGTAAAATATATATTTGAGTTTATATATGTGTGTGTGAACTTCATACACATGGCAATTTCAGTAAGTCCATTGAAAAAAAAAAGTTCCTGTTATTTTTATTTATTTATTTACTTTAAATTAAAGTAAAGTTAGCATATACTATTAGTTTCAGGTATATGACAGTGATTTTACATTTATATATCTTGCTATGTGTTCACCACAGTAAGTCTAATAACCATCTGTCACTGTATAGAACCATCACGCTGTTATTGGCTATATTTTCACCAGTCCCCCTCCCTCCTCCCCTCTGGCAACCATCAATTTGTTCTTTGTTTCTATGAGCTGGTTTTCATTTTGTGTTGTTTATTCTGATTGTTTTAAATTCCACATATAAGTGAAGTCATACTTTTTTTTCTCTAACTTATTTCACTTAGCATAAGACCTTCTAGGTTCATCCATGTTGTCATAAATGGCAAGATTCAATTCTTTTTCACTGCTGAATAGTATTCCCATATATATTCATCTACTAAATCCATTTTTAAAGTTGTGGCTGTGATGACCCTCTCGTCTTGTCTACCTCCCCCGGAGGAAAGGTATTATAACTCTGTGTTGCAATGGCCTAAACAAGAGTAGCAAATAAAAACAAAGGACGAGCTCACGGTCCAGGAGGATGTCACAGAGAAGTCACAAATCACAAGCATAATTGGAAGATATTTCTTATCCTATATTCACTCAATTGTTATTCAAAAATATTAATATTTTAGTGCTTTTGGTATGCTAAGTATAGTAATTAAGTGCATAGGAATGAGAAGTTTTCAACATCTGTTTCACGTCCTTCCCTGGTAACCTGTTAAAAGTGCAGCTCAACCAGCCCTGGCTGGTGTGGCTCCGTGGACTGAGTGCTGGCCTGTGAACCCAAACCAAAGCATCACTGGTTCAATTCCAGCCTGGGCACATACCTAGCTTGTGGGTCAGGTCCCCAGTGCGGGGAGTGTGAGAGGCAACTGATCAAATGTATCTCTCACACATTGACGTTTCTCCCCCTCTCTTTCTTCCTCCTTCTCCCTCTCTCTAAAAATAAATAAATAAAATCTTTTTAGGAAAAAAGTAAAGTCCAATTAAAACTCCTCGGAGATTACACAAAATTGAAGGCAGAGAAAGCTATTTTGAGAAGATATAGTGTTACTTAATGACTGGCAAATTAACAAGGCATGCCAAGTTGTGAGAGATTTACTTACTATGGACAGTTGTGAATAGCCTAAAATAATCATAAACTGCTTTAAGCTAGTAAATAGTGCCTGAAGGCATAAGAGATTGGATATCTGACTGGTTCACATTGCCATAAAGATATGGAATGAAATAGATGGAAAATCTTGGAGGTGATACTACTATCAAATGGACTCCAATAATTGGCTGATGCTGTTTAACATGCAATTACTACAGAGATGGGCTTGTAAAAATTGATTTATAATATAGAATAAGTAATTTCTCTTCCATATAATACAGACATTCCATTCTTTTTTTTAAATAATTACTTTATTGTTGTTCAGCTACAGTTATCTGCACCCTCTCCCCTCCCCTCCTCCCTTCCCCTCCAACCCCACCTCCCCCTCAGCCTCCCTCCTCCCCCTTAGTTCTGTCCATGTGTTCTCTACAGTGATTCCTGAAAACCCTTCTCCCCATTGTCCCCTCCCCACTTCCCCCTGGCTATTGTTACACTGTTCTTAATTTCAATGTCTCTGGTTATGTTTTGCTTGCTTTCTGCTTTTGTTGATCTCACCTTTAACTGGATCATAATCAACAAAAGCAGACATTCCATTCTTGCTCTTAAATGCAAGATACCCATTTTTAACTTAATCTGAAAATTTGGACCCCAGAATTTACAACTGTGTACATACATTTTAAATATTTATAAATTATTTTTCCAGACTCGTCAATATTTTCAAACTTAGAATCCCAGAGGAGTCTTTAGTTCTACCAGACCAAACACTGAAATATACATAAATGCTTATATCTATTTCACAATTACTGTTTACTTTCCCTAAAGTCATCTTGATGATCTCGCGGCTGCACTGGTGCTTGGGAATGCTGACTAGCCTCCAGGCTTCCAAAGCATCTTCTGAACTTGGCTGCATATTTTTGCCTAGTGGGACTAGTTGGAACTCTGTGAATCAAATTTTAATTAAAATAAATTAGCTTTCTGAGGTTCATAGTTGCATAGCTTTTAATTATTCATATTAAGAGCTGAGTCAAGAAAAAGCTGGTAAAGAAGATAAACACTTTTCTTGAACAAAAGAGAAACTTAAGGAGCGGGGAAAGAGTGTCAGAGGTAGCAAAGCTAAAGATGTCTAGTTAATTTGACTCTCAATTAAACAGGCATGCTTTCAAGCTAAGGCCAAATGTTGGGTGCTTTTATCTCTTAAAAAGAAAAGTGGTAAAGCGGGGTAGGATTCCCGCTTCCTCCAGTCCTAGTACCTGCTCAAAACAGAGGGCCCAGAGTAGCACTAATTCAAGGCAGAGGAACAGACAGACTGTTTCAGCGTCATAGGAGACAACCTTGAGGGTTGGAGGTTTGATTACTTTGACAGTCCATTGGTAAGATTCAGTGACCCCTGCCCCACCTGATCTTCTTCACCCAAAGTGGAACAGAAAATACATCAGAGGCTGAGGGGAAAATGTGGGTATCTGAGGAAGAAAAACAAAGCATTCATGGATGAAAGTGAGAGGGCAGAAAAGAGTCCAAAGGCGTGAGTCTGTCCCCTAAACGTTACAAGAGAGACAGCCTTGTGAGGTATCCAGTACCTTTTCCGAAAGACCCTGATGTTCTGGTGACCCGAGAATGATTTGAAAAGATCAAAGGAGACTTCCAGACTCCACAGCGTCCCTTTCCCACCCCACAGTGCCACACAATTCCTGTGCTCCTGGTATGGGTTAGGAATGTGCTTCTTGAGCCAGAATTAAACATGTGCACATTCTTCTGGACTTCACACGTGTGCATGACTAGCAAGCAGGAACACTGGTTTAATAATGATCCCTTCCAGCACTCCCTCCTAATTTTAAGGTACAGTTCTAAGGGAAACTAATTTCAATATATTCCGTTTAGTCTAGTCAGCCTAAAAGGAAGGCTAAATAGCCCAATTTCTTCTTTCCATGTACACTATAAGTCTTCCTGGAAAGGCATTAGTCCTATGCCACAGTCCAGCTATTTGGTAGAAAATATATAAATATAATCATTTCAGGGGCTTTAAGATACAGGTTCAGAGGAAGCACTAGTTCCAAGATAACAAGAAGGACCCCTTGGACCAGTGAAGAAGTTAGAGTAGCAAGGATTCAGAGTTTACGAGTTGTGATGTATTTTTTTGTTGTTGGCTACACAGGATTAAAGCTATTCCCTGGGGTGGATTTATTTCTCCTTCATGTGTGTTGCTAGTAAGGCAGCAGCAAGGAGGAACTTTGGCTCAGATAAGTTACACAGATGCTGTGCACAATGATAGAAGACTAAAAACAGAAACCTCTGGAGCTCCCTCACTGAACCACACTTATAAATAAGAAACTGCACCAGGATCCGGAAGGAGTGATTGAAATCACAACTGAGATTTGAGCATAAGAGGAACTGGGTAATCTAGCCGATTGGCTCCCCCTTTAAGTAGCCAGTTTGGCCTGATGTGAACACTTACAGGTCCTGCCCGTTAACTGTAGATGTTGGAGCCTAAATGCAGTTGTGCCAACTACAGTTGTCCTGGGCTTATTATCGTGTCTTATATTAAGCTGATATTTTAAATTCTGACTGGGTAAGATCACTGAGCAGGAAAATGCATTCTTTTCTTTGTTTTTTCTAACTGCATTTATTGTTTGATTAGGTAATTTATTCACAAATATCAAATTTCATAACATACAAAGGGACCTATAATGAAAACTCTCCCTCCTTTGCTGTCCCCTAGCCACTCCTTTTTTTTTTTCCCTTTGAGGTCACTGGTGTTATCAGTTTCTCTTCTACCCACCAGAGATGTTTTATACTCATGAGCAAATATTTATTAGCCTCACTCTTTTTTGCATAAGTGGTTGTATACTATACACAATTTGGCATCTTGCTTTAATAAAACATCTATCTTGAAAAGCATTCCATTTCAATACATAGAAAGCTCCCCTTCTATTTTTAATTACTGCATGTTGCTACTTTGTATGAATGTATCATTCTATATTTCATTTCCCTCACACTGACTGACATTTAAGTTGCCGCCAGTCTTGTTATGACAACCATAATGCTTTAATGACTATTCTACATGTATCATTTCTCACAGTACAAGTACAGCTGTAAAATATATTCCTAGACAGGGAAATGCTGGGTCATAGTATAAATGCATTTGTAATTTTGATAGCTATTGCCTAATTATACTCCATAGAAGTTGCAACAATATGCACTCCCTTCCTCATTAACATAAATTTATTCAATGTTTTGATATTGCCAGTCTTGTATACAAAAAGTGGCATCTCAGTTTGAATGTATTTTGCATTTATTTTATTATGGATGTGGTTGATTATCTTTTCATATGTATATCAATACTTGTACATCTATTACTGGGACATATTGCACCATCAGATAGAAACAAGTTTGTGTAGCATTCTTATTCAGGCTATGGAGTTACTTTTCTGCTTAATGGGTCACCATGAGTAGCTGTGTGCAGCATGTCATTCAAATATATAGGATTCCTGGTCCCAGGGTATCTGCTGAGGGAATACATTTCACAACTAGGATTGTCTAATAGTGGGTGCATAATGTGAGTATAAAATGCAACAGCTTTGGTCTCACCTCCGAGCAATGAATATAACGGAATGATGAAAAGATTACTTAAGTCCAAAATCAAAATCCTCACCACTCTGAAACATTAACATACTTGGGCCTGGGAATGGCAAGTCCTGTTTGGAGCTGATTTTAATGGACCCCGTCTTTATGGTGCTCTCTCTCTCTTTTTTTTTAAATTACTTTATTGTTGTTCAATTACAGTTGTCTGCATCCTCTCCCCTCCCCTCCCTGTACCCCTTCCAAACCCACCTCCTTCCCCTGCCTCCACCCTCCCCCTTGGTTCTGTCCCTGTGTCCTCTATAGTGGTTCCTGAAAACCCTTCTCCCCATAGTCCCCTCCCCCTCCCCTCTGGCTATTGTTAGATTGTTCTTAATTTCAAAGTCTCTGGTTATGTTTTTCTTGCTTTTTTCTTTTGCTGATTATGTTCCAGTTAAAGGTGAGATCATATGGTGCTCTCTCCTTAGTCACCCACCTCTTAACAGATAAGAACAGGGTAGGAAGAAAAATACGAAGGAAATAAATTTGGTCAATAAATCAGAACGCTGTCCGGTGCCAGACATATTTCGTCACGACCACCTTGAAGGCGCCACAGATAAAAGACTCGAACGTTTCTTTGTTGAAGCCCAAGTAAACGGGAAGCTTACTTGTGTACTGGATTTATACCAAAAACATGATTCTTGAAAATAAAAGCCAAAATCTTGGAAAAATAGTATAAACACATGAGATTTCCCACTTATTAATTTATATCAAGAATGTGATTTTATGATTCACCAAAAATATTAAAGGAAAATAAAAATTTCCTTTGATCAAATAGGAGACAAGTTAAGAGTTAATTATGAAAAAAAAGTAATGTTGGAGAGTCCAAGAAAAACTATATGTGAAACTCAACAAGTAACAGAAAAATATAATTTTAAATCCACCAATTATTTGATATTAAGAATTTTTCATTTGATAAAAGTTTTCCTTTTCCAGTTTGGGTCCCCATTCCTGTTCATACTTATGGTAAGCTACTCTTGATGCAGGCTGTCATTATGAGTATATTTACCCAAATTTCCCAGTAACAAGTACTTAGGGGACCTAGAAAGCAAGGTCATCCCTATTTAGAACATATCTGGAAACCACTCAAGAGGCTGTCTGTATAAACAGAAAACTCAATTCTCATGCCAAAGACAGCTACAGACTTTAATATTAATTCACATACCTGGACAGCATCTGCAGGTAAAGACACCTTTAAGGAAGGGGTAAGACTGTTTCATCATAGTTACTTGGGAAGTAAATCTATATAGAAAAATAAATGTTAATGATAATTTGTGTCTACAAAACCTAAGTCAGCCTTGACATGCCTGGTATGAGGATTAAGTTAAACAAACTTACAGTAGATCTGGTAACAATGCCTGATTATACGTTAAATGTTTCTATTAACAGGCATAATATTCAATAAGTATGTCCTGGAACCCTGAGTGGAGGAGATCTCAAAATAAATTTCAGTAAAAAATATCAAGGCAAATGAGTCATATGTCTAATATAATTCAAATAACAAATGGAGAAGTACATAGAAAGTTTAGGAGTGAGACTGCTTTAAGATTCTAGATGTAGCTAAACCATAGTGGAATATAAAGTTGCCTGGATTTCACTGGGGTCATCCAGAGTTTTAAAATTCTATGGAATAAAAAACTAGGTGAAATTGAAATATACGGTGCCAATATCTGATCCACATAAGAATCAGCCAACTTAGCTTTAGGGAGAGGAAGACGATGCAAATGAATGAGCAGTGCTATCGTGTGGCTTGAAAAGCATGAATCAGTATCATTTAATTGTGAGTCAGACTTAGCCCATGTTCAAGACACTGAGATTGTTAATTGGTTAGAACTAGCTAGCAGAAGCATTAAACTTGATTTAATGGACTTGAAGGAGAAAGTATTTCAAAATAAACTATTAAGACTTCGCCACTCAAGACTGTGCTTTTAATTCTAAAGTATGATTTTTCCCTTTTTAATTCGAGTGTAACACATTTACAGAAAAGTGCACACATTACAAATATCCCCTTTTGTGAGTTTTCGTAAATGGAACACGCATGTGTAACTACCACTGCGCACAGGAAATAAAACATGACTGCCATCCCCGAGGGCTTCTTCATGTTCCTACCCAGTTTCTAGCCCCTGTGTCCTCTGCAAAGACAATGACTTCTAACAACATAGATTATACCCACCTGGCTTTGTAATTTATTAATGGATTTATACACATATAATCTTCTGTATCTGGCTTCCTTTGATCAGATTATGTTTGGGAGTTTCCTCCATGCTGTTTCATGTTCTTGTAGCTTGTTTATTTGATTTTCGGATGTGATTTTATCAGCAGCATCTCAAATACATATAAAGAAGTAAGATCTGCTGAGAGTGGTACAAGAGCTGCTTGTGAGCCTCAGGAGTGCCAGTTCGTTTTTGATCTTCCAATCAATAACCTCACTTCTCAGCGTTACGGGTTACATGTATCCTCATACACTAATCCTCAGTGAGTGATGTCACCCTTCTGGTTGAGAGTCTACAATCGTGGTCACTGCAGTGTAGAGGGAAATATCGGGCTTTGTTTTAAGAGATTGTCATTTGAAGAATATTCAAATACTCTTTTCATCTCATGGCACACCAAAAAAAAATAAAAAGAAATATATATATGTATACGTTTTGCCAATCTGACAAAAATAGATATAATTTTGATTCATTCACACTAGACAACTATTGTTGTGTTTGCTGCTGTCATTTTTTTTTTTAAATTTGATAATCTAAGGGAAAAGAGTCAGGTGTTACAGGTGTTAAAAATTCTTGCGGCATACTGATTGAGAATCATTGTTCTATGAGAAAAAACACTTAGTAAATCTAATAATTGCTCAAGTAATGAGTGACAATAGCATCTAATGTTATTATCAGCAGCCCTCAGAGGACCACACCTTCAAGGTTACAAAAACCCTAATTAACAATGTAACTTTCATAACTAAGAGAAATGTTGCCTTTCATGATGAATTTACAGCATTTGGCTAGAAACGTCTGATTGCCAGTAGTTTTACACTTGGACTCAGTGGGATGAGAAAAATCAGGGCATATTTCCATGTGTAAACCATATTAATCTGTATTTTAGATTAATATAAAATGGAGAGGCCGTAAAGGTGAAGGTTTAACGAGCACAACAATGAAGCGAATGTATTTGACAAATCAGCAGGCAATTTAGTACTTGTGAATGGAGGATCCCGAGCTGCTGAGGAAACGCGGTCTTGCCTAGCAAATAGCAGCCTTGCTTGGATTGGGCTTGGTGCCTGTTTTTAGTTGTCTTCTGTTACAGAGCCAGATGAATGTTGCCCCCTTCTTTCACTTTGCTTTGAATAATGGCCAAATACCACGTTTTACTATGCCTAAAATAGTATAGCTCCCATCTGTTCAATCGATAAGAAGAAATTGAGATGTGAAATATGCTACCATCTCTTGCCCATTCCTGTTGCACCAGACTAGGGGAGATTTGAGCTATTTGTCGTGTGACTTTGCTTCCTTCTTTTGTGGGCACGTTGGTATTGGCCAAACACCATTAGCATGGTGTAGCATAGCAGGGCTTAATCCAGGTTTCCTTTAGTGTTTCTGTCTTTTACAACATTCTGAGAATTGTTCCACGTGTCTATTTGTGCTCTCTCTGTCAGGGAATAGAAGACTGCCTCTCAGGGCCCCAAGTGAGACGGGAAAAATGGTTGCTGTCTGTGGTACTGTCAGCTTTCCTTAGATGATGCTGGGGTAACAAACCAACCCCAAATATCAGCGGTTACAACCACCACCTTTTTGGTCCACATTACATATTGCCTGGAGGTTAGCTGTGACTCTGCTCTTTGTGTCCTGTTGTTCTAAAATAAAGAAATATTTCCTACCTGGAACATGGCAGAGGGAAAGGAACAATGACAGAACCTCACATGGTCTTTAAACTTTCTCTTCAGAAGTGGTGCCCACCACCTGTGCTCACATTCCATTGGCTAAAACAAGTCACGTCAAGCTTGATAGCCAAGGAGTAGGAAGAATGGTACTCTGATAGGAAGTGACTACCCAGGGAAAGACCAGGGACGAGAGCCTGAAAGTTAACAACATTTTGAAAAAAATACAATCTACTGGAGTTACTATCCCTGTCAGTCATCATGGGTATAAAAAAAAAAGACATTTTATTTCATGAGGGAAATGTTTTGGTGGGAAATATCCACAGAAGTTGATTGTAAAAGATCCTTTTCTGTTTACCCTCTCCTGCCAAAACGTCAATTCAGTGTTTCCCATGGTGCATTTTATTTTTCCTTCCCAGATTTGTCTGATCAAATTCTGTAGAAAATGAATAAAGGGAATACCCCTTTATTCTTCTGATCCTGGATATCAAAAAAGTAACCTTGGAAAAGTAAAAGTGAACATACAGTTGTTTGTATGTAGCAAACATAGTATGTAAGTTAAAATTAAAATGTTGAGGTCATATAAATTTATGAGTTTACTCTTTGGGAAATTAAGAGAAAACTTCTATTGAATTTCATACTAGTTGTACAGAAATGAAGTGAAATCAAACCTGTGAAATGATGATGTGGCTCTAAACACAACACTAGCATTTGAAGAAGTGTTATCATCACTGTCTCCTTTAATAACAAGTCATATTTTGGAAGACTCTGCCCTTATTAATGCTAAAATTGGGTCCAAAGTAGATATTCTCATGTTTGCTGCTGCTTATAATTAAAGTGTGGAATTTCTGTTGAGTTCATTAATCAGATCTGGGTGATTATCTCCAAATGTAGATTTTCTCACTCATGAAGAGCGTAGGAAGGAGAGTCTGACTTCTCTGAAGAATGCATTTGCCACAAATATTTTAATATTTTTGCAGTGAAATAACATCATGTTTATTTGGAGACATTCTAAGTGTTTTGTTTGAAAGGGCTGCCCTCTTCTTAATTCTAAGCTCCAGTAGCAAAGACTTTCAGACTTTCATTCTTGATGGGAATACCCTATCTGAATTCCTGCAATACCCCTGTCCGTCCCTGTCTTTTCAGGCACATTTCTAACTTGATCCTTCAGATTCTAAAATCCTCCAGGGCTGTTTCTTACATGCTTTTGTAGCTCAAGGACCTAAGTCACAATATAAATTTTAAAAATATATGTTGTGGCCCTGGCTGGTGTAGCTCAGTGGATTGAGCGCAGGCTGGGAACCAGAGGGTCCCGGTTCGATTCCCCGTCAGGGCACATGCCTGGGTTGCAGGCCAGGTCCCTGTGAGGGCCATGTGAGAAGCAACCATACATTGCTGTTTCTCTCCCTCTCTGTCTCCCTCCCTTCCCCTCTCTCTAAAAATAAATAAAAATAAAAATCTTAAAAAAAAATTATTAAAAACAAATATATATATATATGTTGTGGATAGTGACAGAACTCACATTTTTGAATTTCAAGAAATGTACCACAGAGAATTTTGTATTGATATTACTGTAATTCAAAAATAATTATTTTTTTATTTACTGAGGAATCTGGCATCTGTATAACTTTAGGATTTCAGCATACTGGAATCTGTAAGAACTAGTCTCTCCTTTTTAAAGATTTTATTTATTTTTAGAAAGAGAGGAGGGAAGGAGAAAGAGAGGGAGATAAATATAAATGTATGGTTGCCTCTATTGTGCCCACTACTAGGGGCCTGGCGACCTTTTGGTTCACACCCCACACTCAATCTACTGAGCTACCCCAGCCATGGCAGAACTAGTCTCTTAAGGTTAAATTTTAACTAAGTCATAATTAGTCATATTAATATGTGAAATTGAGAAGCTCAGGAATAGTCATTCAAAATTCCAAGAATAAATGACTTCATTTTGATATAAAGTTATCCAAAGAAAGTTATTAAAAAGTTATTTATATGTCTAACCAAAATAGCCTCTTGCCTTTTTTTATAACTTAAACAATTTTTTTTAAAGATTTTACTTATTTATTTTCAGAGAGAGGAGAAGGGAGGGAGAAAGAGCAATGTATGGTTGCCTCTCACATGGCCCTCACAGGGGACCTGGCCTGCAACCTAGGCATGTGCCCCGACTGGGAATCGAACCAGGACCCTCTGGTTCCCAGCCCACGCTCAATCCACTGAGCTACACCAGCCGGGCAACTTAAACAATTTTTAATTTTTAAAGATTGTATTTGTTTACATTTATTCCTAAGATGGCGGCATAGGTGAATGCGCCGTACCATCTCGCACAACCAAACAAAGAAAAAAATCAGAAATTTACACATCCAAAAACAGCCAGATCTGACAGAAAATCGTATTGAGAGGAAATCAGACAACCAAGGAATTAAAGAAGATACATTCATCCAGTTTGGTGAGCCAGGAGGAGCAGGGCGGAGGGAGAGCGCTCAGCGACCCGCAGCGAGCATGTGAGCAGACGGCAGGACCGTGGTTAGAGGGGCGGTTCCAGCAGAGCCGCAGCACACCCAGACGGGCCCGACTGAAGCGCGCAATCTGCGCCCGGCTCATCCGGACCCAGCAGGGCGAGACTGGTGGACCGGGCAGGTCCTCATTCGAGTGCAGAGAAACCGGGAGAGAGGGCAGGGCGCAACCCATCGGTGCAGAGTGAGAGCACCTGTGGGGGTGGAGTCTGAGGTGGGAGGAACGCCCAGCCTCACAGGAAAGTTCGCTGGGGAGACCCGCAGGGGATTGGAGCTGTGCAGCTCATCCAGCGACCCTGGAACGACCCCCAGAGCCAGCGCAGAGGGGCTCGAATTGCTTGCAGGAGGCGGTGTGGGTGCAGAGAGCGGAGAAGGCACCATTGTGCTTTCAGGTCCCGCCCCCACAGGTTACGTCCCAGCACAACTACCGGGAGCTTCCCTGCACAGGGGATCCCCAAGACTCTGCCCCCCTTACAGTAACAGGCGCACTGAGGGGAAAAAAAATGGCCCAAAGAAAGGAACAGATCAAAGCCCCAGAGCTAACCGACCAAGAGATAGCCAACCTATCAGATGCACAGTTCAAATCCCTTGTAATAAGGATGCTTTCAGAATTCGATGAAAAATTAACGAACTTGCTTGAACAAATGAGGAGAGATCTGCAGGGAACCAATAGAGATAAGGAAACTGGGACTCAAATCAACGGAGTGGACCAGCAGAAAGAAAAAAACAT